>PNEQ01034747.1:0-29652 GCA_003012365.1 Medauroidea extradentata | reverse complement strand
GCAAGAGCAATAAAGTAACTCACGATTTGTTTGAAGCCAACATATACCTTTACTTCACACATTTCTTACGTGTTACAACACAACACAATTACATACGGTTCTCTCATCTCAGCATGAAGAAGAAATACCAACATTACAAAAGAATACATCTCTTAAATAACTACCACAAAAAACAAAATTATCAGCACATTTACAACAACAACTTTATCTCAAATAACACAACATTACTATAAACCAAATTAAACTGAAATTTAAAAAAAAACATGAAATGTTTAAAAATTAATGTAACATAAAAGATCATCTTCCCACCTAAAATACAAACAAATGATTAACAACTAGGTTAGGAGCTCTTTGAACCGAAACTTAATAAGGAAGAGAGAGGGAACTCGGTTCACGAAGTTCTTTAACTTCCACTAGGTGGTGACCTCTCTCGTCAAAACAACAGGTACTCGACCTCTTCCCGGCCCTTTGAGTCCTGATCTTCATTCTTCTTAATACAGTAAGGCAACGCCCAAACTCCTTGACGTCCTTATTTCTGAGGTGGCACACTACCTGCCCCAGACACGAAGACACACTGCTAATGGCAAACTCCATGCCACAGCGAAAAACTCCAAAAATATCAAAGTAAATTATCTTCTTCTTCATCAACTCATGTACACTCCTTTGGTGTACCATAACTGTTGGAAGAGGGAGGGGGGAATTACAACTTCACGACGAAGACACAATCAGTTCACCCCACCACGCCCCTCGACAACCTTTTTCACCTCTCTGCCCTTCCAGAGAAAAGTTTGTCTAAACAGTTCAGCACTTAAAATGTCAGTTAGTGAATAAATGTCTAAAAGGGCCTCGACACATTGCTTCACACAACATACATGTGGCCGAAATATTTAAGAGTTGCCAAATTCTGCAAAATCTTCAAAAACAAGTGCTGGCAGCCAACTGTTCTTCAGTAGACTACGTGGACTTTTGAACCCAAAGGAAAGGGAAAGTATGCCCAGAAAAACGTCCCACATACAATTTCCTACTAAAATGTTTTAACTATATCCTTATTTTTTTCTTGAAATCAAACAAAGAACAAATTTAAAAGAAAAACTGAAACATTTAGAATAGGCCACCAGAAGAACTAACACCAACAGGTTACTGCCGCGTGGCAAACAATAACATACTACAATGAATGCAGAATAAATAAAAATTTAAAATTCAAAATTTTAAGTAATAAATTCTTTTTGTTTACATTCTAACACACATTCAAATCTATTATCAACATTCAGGAATTAATAAGTTAACTGATTTTCAGCAGATTTATCTTTTCCAAACTAGGCTACTTCAGTTTTAAACATTTGTTTTTAATTTTTCTAAACCAAAACATTTAATTTTTCCTTCAAAATTTTAATCAACATCTGAGAAAATAAATATTTAAGTACTGACAAAACACAACACTGAACCTAGGACAAACTCTAAAATCTACAAAGCTCTTGTTTCATTAATCATGCAAATAAAACATTCTGCAGGAAAAGTTCTCATTAAACAACCTACAATTAATTCAAAACTCTAAAAGAAAAACTGCTGTTAAAACAACCACAGTCATTTATCGCAAAGTAGTCCTGATACCGCCTAAACCATTCTGAAATAGAAATACATTAATATTCTCCTAACACAGCTGAAAATAAACATTAAATTTTATTATTTAGTGAGTGGGCCACCCCAACTGTTCCAGATGCAAAATGTGATGGTGCAGTCCATATTTGTACCGGTTTTAAGATCACAGTTGATCCTAACCTCATAGTGGAACACTATCACTTACCAAGAGTTGATAATTTTTTTTTCCAACCTGCAGGGAGGGGCGTACAGTTTTCTCAAACTGATATGTCCCAGGTGTTCCAATAGTTGCAGGTTGACGAGAAGTTGCAGGAGATGTGTAGTATATTTAATTTTAATGTTGATTGCATTGCCACCCAGTCGGGACACCAGTCGAATGGCGAATGTGACTTAAGTTATGTGTATGCTGCAAAAGAGAAATAAACAGTTTAAAAATACAATAGGGGCGACGAGGAAGGTATTGTTTATAGAGTCGCAGGTAGTATAAATAAATTGTAAGATATGTCGGGTTTAGAGCTGATAAGTTTGTTCGAAGTGAAGAATAGTCAGAATCGTACATTGAAAGGATAGAGCAACTGTTTATAGCAAATGGTGTCGGAAAACAAAGAAGAGCGACAAGTTAAATGCCGAGCAATTTTGATATCGTTATTGGGCAAAGAAATGTACAATTATTTTTTTTTTTTCGGAATTTGTGTGAGCCCGAGAAGTGGTAAAATAAAAAGTATGGAGAGCTAGTAACATTGTTAACAAAACACTTCGCGCCCAAACCTTCTAGGATCGCAGAACACTATTGTTTTCCCAAAGGAGTGCAGCAAGATTCGGAAAGTGTAGCCGATCTTGTTGTGGTGTTATGTTAACGAATACACTTGTGTAATTTTGGTACGTAATTGGATAGTGCCTTGCATGTTCAGTTTGTGGTTGGCCTAAAGAACAAAAATATTATTCAGAGGTTATATCTTGAGCCTGATGATTTGACCTTTGAGAAAGCAGTGAGTATAGCTACATCTTCGGTGTCAGCAATGGAAAATGCTTCTCGTGGAGCACTGGAAGTCGGAGAGCTTAAAGATGTTAAACTAGAGGTTCATGTGTTAAGGGCACATTCACAGGGCTGTCGGCCTAAAGAAATATTTCAATGCTACTGACCACAAGATCAAAGTGAAGGTGAAAGAACTTTCATAAAAAAGTTATCACCTGGAAAGTTTACAGGCGGGTGCACATGTTGTGGACATGCTGAACACTCTGTGCAAGATTGCCGTTTTCCTGGCTATAAACGTCACAAGTGTTACCGGTTGGGGCATTCAAAAAAATATGAGCCCGAACAATAGTGTACTAAGAAAGAGTGAAGACACTTTCCACAATTATGTCTTAAAAGAAAGAGCAGCAAAGGATGACTTACAAACCAGTGATGAGTCTAGTGATGGCGTTCTTACCTTGTATCGACTGTTATGTCTACAATACAAATCTGGGTTACTGGAAGTAAAAATAGGCAATGTGAAAATAGACATGGTGATAGACGCAGGAGCGGCCATATGAACAATATCTGAGAGGACATACAAGAGCCCTTTTTCAAGCTCTCCTCTGCAAGAGACAAGTGTATATCTCAAGTCATATACAAACGTAGAAATAAGTCCTTGTGGTTTCATCACAGTGTCAGAGTAAAAGGCCAAAAAGCACAGAACAGTTTGAACCTCTTTGTGGTACATAATGGGGGGCCGCTGTCGTTGGGCAGAGACTGGTACAACAAGTTGAATATTCTGAAGCCATTATTGAACATGGTGCAGGTCACTCAGACATCGGAGAGCATTGAGAAACAAAATATTATCATAGTTGAGGGGTCTGATAAAAAAATGTGCGTCTTTGATGGTGGTCTAGGAACCTTTGCAGGTGGTAATATTTCATTGTATTTGTAATAGAACATCCATTAGTATTCTTGCCATCCAGATTGTTGGCTTTTGCCATGAAGAGTGTGGTGGATATGGAACTGGACAGGCTCTAGCGACTGAGTGTCCTTTGTCAGGTGGACTTCAGAGATTGGGCAACACCGATTCTACCGGTAGCCAAGAAAGATGGTAGCATCCACATATGTGGCCATTTTAGTTTGTCGTTGAATCAGTTTTTGTTGATTCAACACTACCCACAGCTGCGGATAGTGGAGTGTTTTCCAAGTTGCTAGGAGATGTGGAGTTCTCTACAATTGATGTTGCAGACATCGTAGCAATTCCAACTGGATGACAAGTCCCAGGAGCTGTGTACAGTAAACACACAAAGGGGACTATTCCGCTACAGCTGTCTTCTGTTTGGCATCAATCACACCCTGCCATATTCCAATGGACCATGAAACAGGTACTTCAGGGGCTGGAAGGTGTTGTCTGTTTTCCATTGCTCTGTGGAGTTTTTAGGAAATGTGGTGGACTGAGAAGAGGTTACACATAACAGACGACAAGGTATCAGCAGTTGTTGATGACCCAGAGCCTACAAACATCAAACAGTTAAGATCATGGCTGGGGTTAATTAATTACTATGCAAAGTTCTTGTCCTACCTTTCTACAGTTTTGGCACCCCTATATGCATTGTTAAATAAGGATTGTCAGTGAGAGTGACCAGAAAGTTGTAGCAAGGCATTTGTTAATTAACGAAAAGGCAAATTCTTCCTCATAAGTAGTCACTCCCTATGGTCCAGACTTACCTATCAAACTTGCATGCGATGCATCTGCATATCGTGTAGGTGCTGTCAAGAGTCATGTGCTCCCAGGTGGCATTGAGAAACCTGTTACATTTACTTCACAAACACTTTCATCATCGAAAAAGATGTACTCATAAATTGATATATAAGGTAGCTCTGCCCATTGTTTTTGGTCTAAATTTTTTTTTTCAGTATCTGTATGGGTGAAAATTCATTCTTGTTACTGACCATCAATCACCTGTTCATATCTTGGGGGGAGCATTGTGATATTCCTCGGCTCTCAGCCAACAGGTTGCAAATGTGGGCTGTGTTCTTGCAAGGGTTTGTGCACACTGTGCATTACACAAAGGGTGACGAGCTTGGAAATGCATATGGGTTTGTCAAGGTTTCCACTTCCATTAAATAAGCAGTCGGAGCAGTTTTCGTATCTACTGTTTGGGACCAGTGAATACTTACCGGTGACTGCACAGGACATTAGGAAGGCGACAGAAAGGAACCCAGAGTTGGGCAAGGTTCTATGTTATGTACGAGATGGTTGGCCAGTAAAAGTGTAGGATTTTCATGAAACTTTTTTTGTAAACATGATGAGTTAGTGTTATAGCAGGGATGTTTGATGTGGAGCCACAGGGTGGTACTGGCATTGGCCTTAAGAGTTTGTTGTACATAGTGTAGTAAAGAAGGTCAAGTGCAGTAGTTGGCAGTAATGCAACAAGATTACAGACGCCAGTAGGCTATATGGCGTAAGGCCCAGAACAAACTGAAATGTGTTGGCAGCATCAGGATTTTGAGTTTAAATAAATACAATTTGTACATAAAATATAATTACAACTGTCTGGGTCGATGTGCAAAAATTAAACATTGAAACTTGAATCGGGCAAGGCGGCTTCGGCGGGAACACGAAATTACTGAGAATAGAACATCATGCACAGACATAATGAAAGAGGCGGGCGATCGGCTTATACCGGAACTGAGGCCGATTGATGTAAAATCGGGTGATGTTTAAGAAACCTGGAAACTTTTCAACTTTCAATTTGAAAACTATTTTGTAGCTACAGGGCTCAACAAGAAGGAATAAACCATTAAAGTCGTTTTTTGTTATCTATTATCGGGCGGGAATGTGTTAAGATTAATCAGTCACTTGACATGTCGGAAGCCGACCAACGGAAAACAAGCACAATTCTGGCTGCACTGGACAAACACTTCATGTCTGCAAAAAACGTAAACGTAATTTACGAGAGATGGATGTTAACTCGGCACATCAAGAGACGAGAGAAAGTGTAGAACAGTTTGTATGCTGGGCTCGGGCTTTAAGTTCTATGTGTGACTATGGGTCGTTAGCTGCGGAAATGTTACGAGATAAGATTGTAGTAGGGGTGACAGATCACCATCTGTGAAAGCAATTGTTATCTGATCCAAAGCTTGCCTTGCAAGGGGCTATTAATACATTCAGAGCATGCAAAGCAACAAACTACCAGTTGCAGCAAATGTAAGCCACCAACTCGGTGGACGAAATAGTAAACTAGACAGCCAGAAAATCAGGGAGTTGGAAGGAGAAGGAGCACAGAGGCCGATCATGGGGACAACCAAGCACACTGGTTCACTGCTTCTATTGTGTAGGAAACCATCAGCACAACAGAAGCTGTGTCCAGCCTATGGGAAAAAGTGTCGGAACTGCAACAAATTGAATCACCTTGCCGCAGTGTGAAAGAAGCAAAAATGACAGCTAGAAGGAAAAGTATGTCAAGTGGATGAGCGACCAGCATCTGAGACTACTCATGACACACAAGGTCGGCCAGGGACTCACCAAGCAACAGGCCAAGTTGAAAGGCAAGAACAGATACATACCTATCAACGGGAGCAGTTGTTCCGGCTAAATACAGCATGAAAGATGACATGGATCACAAACATGGCAATGGGGGACCACAAACACACAATCGAAGTACAACTGGACCCAGGAGCAATATGTGATGTTATGAGCTTCTACGAGTATAAAGCAATTATAGGGACACAACATATAGGGCCACAAAGGAGTAGAATTTAGTTGGAGTGCTACAATGATCAACGAATACTACCAAGAGGACAAGCAGAGATATTGTGTCATGTACCAAACACACAAGGAGAGAAAGTGCTTACCTTCCAAGGAAATGACACAGGTCAAATGTCATTGCTTTCTGCACAAAGCTGTGAAGTGTTAGGACTGGGCTCTGATATGTACAAAGCAAAGTATCCACAACGACAGAGAAGTTTATAAATAAGCATGGAGAGGTATTTCAGGGAATACGATGATTCCGATGCGAGCCTTCGCAAATCAAGATATATGTTACTCTGGCCACATATGAGAAACTACATTCAAAGGAAAGTCAGCAACAGCGATACTTGCAGGTAAATTTCAGTGGCTTAACCGTATACGTCCATGCAGACATACGAAGTACCAGACCTACCATGGAAGTGGGTAGCGGCAGATGTGTTTCAAGTACATAGCAAGCAATAACTAAATTAACGGATTACAACTCAGTCTACTGGGGAAAAGACAACCTGCCTAGCCTTGATTCTGCAGCTGTCATTAAAGATATGAAGGTTCAGTTTGCACGACATGGAATCCCAACTACAGTGATTACAGATTATGCCACATGCTTCACGAGTTCAGAAATCCAGGCCTTGGTTCGGACGTGGGGCTTTCAGTATGCAACATCCTCTCCACACCACCCAAGAGAAAATGCGAAGGCGGAAGCATCAGTGAAAGTTGCAAGAAGCATCATGATGAAGTGTCTATACACAAAGGCGGATCCATTGGCACAACATACCTACATCATAAATGGGGACATCTCCGGTATGAAGACTTATGTCCAGAAAAACACGAACGCACGTCCCCACATACACGAGACTCCTGCAACTGCAAGTACCGGGGAAGGTGTCAGACATACTATGACGAAAAAAAGTATAACCTACTATATGATATAAAAGCTCACAACCTGCCAGATCTAATCACAGGACAAGAGGCTTATATCAAACCAGCAACTCAAGCCCAAAGCAAGCTGTGGTACCCAAGAACAATTTTGGAGCAGCTTTCATCATGCTCGTATATGGATACGACAAAAGATGGAACCCGATTGCGACACAACAGAGTAGACTTTAGAAGTGCAAGCAGCGAACTGCTGTCTAGCATGGAAGACCCAAGGCAGCAACTGGAGGCGGCAGTCCAGAATGACCAGAGTAGAAATCTCTCGGAATATGAGGACCTGCAAGACTTTCGGGAGTTTCCGGAGCAAACAGTATACTCACACCACCAGCTAGAAGGACCACTGAGCACAAGGCAGGGTAGGGTCATAAGGACACGAGCACACTACCATGAAACAGACAGCAGAAAAAACAAAGTGAAACAAAATGGACGAGAGGGAAATGTTCTACATAGTGTGGAACAGGGTGAATGTTTTGCAAGCACATCATTCCAACCATTTTGGAATTGGCAAAATGAAAGCTTTGGCCGGGTCATGTGTATGGTGGCCTAATATAGATTTAGACCTGGAATATGTTGTTGCACAATGTGAGGCATGCCTGCAATGTAAGCCAATGCCAGAAAAATCTACACTGTTACTGTGGGCTAGGCCTACTAGGCGGCCATGGCAGAGAGTTCACATTGGTATTGCAGGGCTTTTTATTGATACCTTTTTCTTAGTTCTTGTAGATGGTTTTTAAAAAAGGCCTAAGGTTTGTAAGTTGTCTCAAATCACCTCCACAAACGAACTTGCAGAAAACATGGTGAAAACTTTAAAAGCCAAAATCAAAGCTCTAGTTCATTCTCGTGTGCAATTGCAAGTTGCCCTTCCAAGGTTGGTTACTGCATCACACCAAATTCAGTGATTAATGAAACACCCAGTACTCTCATGTTTGGTAGGGTCATTCGAAACCGTCTTACGCTGCTCACCCCATCAGTGTTGGCTAGGGTCGAGTCTCATCAGTTCGAAGCAGCTGCTTCCAAGCCAACACATCACAATGCTTCATTTGAGGTGAGCAGGTCAGTGCATTACACGTCGTTTGCTAAAGGGGATGGTAAATAAATGAGGCATTGTCATGGATAAGCTGGGTTCTTTAACATACAAAATTTTAGGGCGACAGTGGTCTTACAGTACACAGACATGTGGACCGGATGTGGTCAACACAACAAGGACAGGTGGCAGATAAGGAGACATCTGTCAATGTGCAAGCAAAGCTGTGTGTGTGTGTGTGTGTGACAAGTATCAAGATGGAAGCACTGGTAACAGAAGACACAGATGTTACAACGGCAGCAGACGCAGGTCGTGAGAGTGTAGAAACCAATGTGCGTGGATGGCTTCAGATGGTTTGACAATGCTGATCCGCAAAATGTGGCATAGGCTCTCTGCTATCATAAGCACAATAGAGTACAGAAGAAAATAGTGGACATGTAAAGCAGTATAAAAACAAAAGGGTCGTTTGCAACCTAAGGATTCATGTGCATTATGTTAGTGTGCTAATGTCGTGGTTGAATGTTTATGTGTATCATGTTAGTGTTTCTTATGTTAAACTAGTATCCTATGTTAACTTGGTGCTTATGGCAAACTTATGTGAGGAAGGAGTGTAGTATATTTAATTGTAAGGTTGGCTGCATTGCCAACCCAGTTGGGGCAGCAGTCGAATGGCAAATGTGGCTTGAGTTGTATGTATAATGCAATTAAGAAATAAACAGGTTAAAAATACAATAAGATGTGTACCATTAACACACTTAGAGGGTTATTTCGATATAGAAGACTTCCTGATGGAATAGTTTCTTGCCCTGGTACTTTTCAATGTACGATGGAGCACGTCCTGCAGGAGTTAGAAGGAGTTGTGTGTTTTCAAGTTGATATATTGGTCACAGGTGCCACCAAGGAGATTCATTGGAGAAATCAATATGGATTGTTTGAGTTCAGTGTGAACAAAAAAATGTGTGTTTTTCCTTTCATCAGTCTCTTTCCTAAGGCACAGAGAGTATAGGGATGGGTTGCACATCTGTGATGATAAGGTCAAAGCTGTAGATGCATCACCACCACTACACAGTGTCAATCAATTAAAAGCTTGGCTAGGTCTGGTTAACTACTACGCCTTGTTTCTGCCCAACCTAGTCACTATTTTCGCACCTTTACATGATCAAAATTGGTTTCGGTAATGAAAGTGTTACTATCCATTCAAAGAACTGAAACAGTTGACTATCTCCTCCTATGTCCTCATAAACTACAATCTGGATTTGCCAGTTTGGATGGCACTTGATTCTTCCCCGTATAGTTTGGAAGCAGATCTGAGTCAAATTCTGCCCAGGGGGGATGAAAAGGCAATTGTGTTTGTATTTTTACAGCTTGTTGTCTATGGCTTGATAGAGAAGCTTTAGTAATTCTATTTGGAGTAAGAAAGTTCTTCCAGTACTTGTATGCCACAGCTTTATACTTATCACAGATCATCAACCATTAACACACTGTCTAGGTACCGGTAGCCATAATGGCATTTGACATTCCACAGCTCGCTGCCAATAGGTTGCAGTGGTGGGCAGTTATTCTTCAAGATTTCAGTTACACGATTCAGTACAGGTAGTGTGATACCAACTCAAATGCTGTTGGACTTTCTCGGTTACCACTTCCAAATGCTGAACCCTCCCCAATGCAGTTTTCATATTTGGTTGTTGAGGTGTCAGAGTTCTTGCCAGTGACACCAAAGGAAACTAAACAGGCATCTGAAAGGGACGAAGTGCTGGTGTTTGAGAGATGGTTGGCCCATATAACCGTCGGACCTGCTCAAACTGTTCTAGTGTAAGAGAAATGAACTTGCACTAGAAGGCGGCTGTGTGATGTAAAGCCACCGCGTGATAATAGTTTCTCTTTTTATCTAGAATTTGGATGCGAGAGTTTTGCAGGATGTAATAATTAAGTTGAAGGTAATGTGTTACAGGCTATATTTATCACATGATTTGCAACACAATTCACAACAGACACCATCAAACTACATTCTTAAATAATTCCAATACAAACATCTTGCAATGTCTTGTTCCAAGTCATTTTGATTCTGCTAAACAAAAATACTAAACACATAGGCTGCGTTACTTAAGAGTCGCAAAACTTAGCTTCTGACGAATTGAGTATCAATCAGTGGTATCACGCCAATCACAGTGCATTCTCTATTATTTTGAAAATCTTCCCATTTTTTACCTTAAACTTATTAACATATTTCATATAAAGTTTTAAGTGTCAGTAATCAAGTACACATGTTATACCATACATATATGGTAAAACATGTATAAGCATTTCTCCTGTTCTAATTGTTTCTGATTCTGATTTCAGTCTCGTGTTTATTTAGGAGGTCGATATGGTTTTATTCGAAGAACATGTTTTTACTTTGATTTCAAAAACATTTTGTGTAATTTTTAGTACCTTACATGACGAATACTGCACTTACCTTTGTTTAAAAGTAAATTGAAAAATTACAACCAAAATTATATTAACATATAGCATTTATAAATCATTTCTTACTTGTTTATATGACCTATGTGTATAATGAATATCATGATCAAGTAAGACTTCGAAAAATGATACATTCTTAGTTTGCTACTTTTTACAGTAGAAAAATTTACCAAAACTTAAACTTTCTTGAACTGATTACATAATCTTACGTGTCACTTGCAAGACAGATTTTTAATGCTGTTTACACATTTTATAAACTATGACAATGCTACTGAAACATTTGAGACATCTTAGTAATGTAATGAAGTTCTCATACCTACAACATTTTTAAATTGTAACATTAACAAAACCCAAAAATGTTTTAAGTATTTAAAGCAATTGTAACATATTGTCTAAATACAACAAATTATACACTTGCAAATTATCATTCATTACTCAGTTAAAAATACCACACACCTTATAATGTAGACATTGTTACTGGCACATCAGATGACAGCTTAGAAAATATAATACAGTTCTCCTATGAAGAAAGAAAACATTGAACACAAAATATTTTTCGTTGTGAATATTTAAAGCAAGCTATATACACATCGATATTCAAGAATAAAAAATTTACAATTTATAGACTTTAAACTCATTAGAGTACTTGTACTAATAGAAAACTTTACCAGAACTGATTAAGAATTTTACAATATGTCATTCAGCTCACAGATTAGAAAATTTCTTCGTTCATTCTCTTAAACCCTGTAAGAATGTACATGGTATACCAAATGAGTGCTGTGAGATACTGAAACAGAGTTTTCTTAATATGTCCGTGAAAAAAATAATATTGAAAACAAAATTTTTTTCCTTCGGCATTTTCAAACCACTATACATTTTTTTGTTTACTTTAAGCTGTTGTAAAAATTATGATACACAACAGGTATCCACTGCATACACGACAAAATATCCCTTAGTTTTGTTACTTCTATAGGTCTTGGAGAACTGTATTTTAGAAGTAGAGCTCCTTTGAAACTGTCCAAGAAGTAACTAGGCCGCCCTTTTCTTTTCAGTGACATTTGAGTCATGGGGTAACTCTACCGATAGCATTAGAATATTTATATTACCAAAGAAGGCTTTATGAATCATATTCAATATTAAAAAGTGGAAATGTTGTAAACCCCTATTTCTAACCCACAAAATAAAACATTGTACATAGAGTATGCATTTATATTTTAAATTTTGTTAAACTAAATAAAGACATTTATTTGAAAAATGAAGATGTTCATCAACACAGTACAAGAAATTCTCATAAATTAAGGGTGGTACAACATAAAAGTAGAATTTTTGAGGAAGGTCTTTATAATGCTGGTCTTAAATTGTTTAATAGTCTACCAAATGAAATAACTAATCTAAAAACTGCAACATTAAACAAATTTATTTATAAAGCATTTGAAAATAAATGTTTTATAGTATGCAGGAGATATAGAATTATTTAATTAGTATGAAAACTTTAAAAATAAAAATAGAATAAGTTTATTAATATAAAAATACTTTGATTATAATGTTAATTGATGAATTGTTGTAGCATTTAACTATAAGATAATGTTAACTTTATTTATATTGTTTTTTATGTGTGATGTATAGGATGATTATGTCCCTATATACTGTATTGTTTTTGTTGTATGTACTGACCTCAAACTGACAAGCCCAATATTCAAAGAACCAATTAGTTAATGGTTTCGAATCTCAAGGGTGCAAACAAATAAATAAATAAATAAAAACCCATTGTATACATCTGCTGCATTAAGGATACAAACATCCTGATGCGACAGCATCAGTCGAACAGCTGTTCTTATTCCAAGTGTGTTGTCAGAGGCCGAAGTTTTCTACTGGCTAAACTTCGCTCTCAGAGACGAGATGTCGAAGAAGTCTTCTTGTTTCACGTGATACACCACAAATGGTTTCTTCTTCTGGCAGGACTTCAATACTGATATCCAGTTACCAGGGGAATACACAAATTGGCTGTGTAATCTGACATATTTTCCCACAATTGCAAAGTCCCTGTCTGATGGCAACATCGTATGACCCACTTGTGGAAACACATGTTCAATTTTCTTGGACCTCCTTTTTTGCAATCAGTCGTAACAACAAACATATAACTGTCCAATTTTGTTTTGCCCTGCACAGTTGTCCGTGATGGCAATAAGCTTGTCACCCGTTATGTTGTTCTGCTCGAAATGCTTTAATAGGCAACTGCCGATTTCGTTGGCTCCTCTTCCAGCAATACTTTTGTCCCAGACATAAAAATATCCTTGACCATCCTTGCATGAATGAATGCTCAAATTATAACAAAACAACTTTTTCTTGTAGAAAGTAGGCCCAGTTGACAATTTTGGAGTGGGCAAAGCTTGTTGGAGGTCGAATGTTATATCTAAGTCCCTTCTACCTATGCTTCTTGTGCTGTAATTTTTATCATGTCTTGGCCAGCTTTGCTTTCCGATGATGCAGTTCCTGTTTTTGCCTAAAAGTTTTTATGTTTGGTCATCATTTTTTGCTCTACTTTTTTAATAGCAAAGTTCAGAGAATCACATTTGCTACATGTATCCGTCTTTGGGGGTTTGAAGGAAATGTTTAAATATTCAGTAAAAATACGGCGGAACTTGTCACAGGAAGTAGGATTTTTTCCATTTTCCAAACATTCTTCTTTGTACTGGACATAACATGAATCTATGGCATACTCCATTGACATATACACTTTTCCTGGGTTGTTGTTTCTTGAGTAATGGCTGGTGTATTTTGGTAACTTTACAATAAAACTCTTCACATCATTAACATCACCTGGGGTAAACTTTTTGGGATGTTTGTCATGCTTCCTTCTTTTGTTCATTGGAGTTGAAACAACACCTTTTCCGATCTTACTTGCCAGATTTTCAATTCGACCTCTATTATTCTGAAGACCATGGATGTTCAGAAAAGCTAACTTGCAAATAATTTTTCGTTCGCCTGATGATAACAACACAGAATACAATATTGAACAACTATGACGAGATGAACTAGATGTATTCTTTGTTCTTCTTATGACTTTTTTATTTTGCAAACAACCAAACAAGTAACTATTCTGAAGGTTGTATGTGTCCATTGCCCAAAAATCCTGAAACATTTTTTTCCTGTCTTCTGCTGGCACTTTGTCATAACACATTCGTTTGCACTTGCAAGATGGTCCTGGTGCCTTTTTATTGATAATATTTCCCTTTCCTCTTTTTGAGATGTGTTCTTCGCCGTGGATACGCTGCCGCTGTATTCTTTCTTGGTTATTTAACCCTCTCTTTCTTTTTCTTCCTCGAGACGATACATGATTGTTTGGCTCAAGAATTTGTAGGTTTTCAACACTCTGAAAGTTAGACAAAAACTGCAGAAACTTTTTTTAATTGGATACTTTTAAAAAATAGAAATATTCCCTTTTATAATTTCTGCTCATTGCCACTAGAAAAGAGAAATATCCAAAAATAAAAGTATTACATGTTCACTATTCAGGTAATGACAGGCATAGTGTTTTAGTTAAGCTTTTCAATCAAATCAATAAAATTTAAATATTTTTTTATGTTAGGACAGTAAAAATACTTACTGCTACGAAAAGATTGACAGCACATCACTTTGAGTAAGGTTGAAATGTTTGGGAATTGAGTAAAACCCAAGCAGGATGGCGCAATAGTTTGAAATAGGACTAACATTTGATAGGATTTTTGCTCGATCCTTAGTCCGGTCATCCTGATTTAGGTTTGCGTAGTTTCCCAAGACCACTCCAGGCAAATGCTGGGACCTAGCGAAGTTACGCAATGGTAACACATCGGAATCGCATTGGAAAGGATGTGGGTTCGATCCCCGGTCAGGCCATCCTTGGTCCGTGCCACTCTAGGTAAATGCTGGTGTGGCTCCTTTAAAAATACCATAACTGATAACTTTCCTAATACCTATCTTGTGTGTAAATTGTGTGGTGTGCCGTATCTAATACTAACCTAATTTTCAACGAGATTGATGAAGCCCAAAAAATGCTAGGGGGGAGGGGTTCCTTTTCAAAAAGCACCGTGGCAATTACTTTCCCTATTTTCTATTATACTTATTCTTCCAAGGGCCTCGTTAATGTTCGGGAAGCACTCAAAACAATAATAAAAGGATATTGGTTGTAATGTTTTTTGACATGTTATGTACTCTATCCCGTAGCTGGGATGGTAACTTAACATAGGAATGGCCGACTCTTTCCCTTCCTTCTGTCGTTGTACAAATTTGTGTACCATTTCTAATAACCTCGGTGTCGATGAGAAGTAACACCCACTTACCTTACCTCAATCCCGTAAATATGAACTACAAAGGATTCACTAGTTACTGTTAGTGTAGTGAAAAATATGTGTGATCTCAAACAATTCTTACCCGAAAGTTCATGTAAACAATGTTATCTTCTCTGTCATTGTTTAACCTAATACCGCAAAGTAAAATAAATACCACTTTCAGTAATTTTAACAAATTTTTATCTATTCTTAGAGAGCAAAATTATGAATAATGTTTTTTTAAGTATTGTTTTAACACAAACAGACGTGTTTCACTAAACATTTTTTGAAAACCACTGTTAATTAGAAGTAAAACATGGTATGTGCAGTAGATGCCATTGTTTACGTGCAAAGGTAGAAATTTTAGGTTAAGAATATTAACCCACCTGTAAGCTATCAACAGAGACATTTCCTTTCTTTGTAACTTCAGGAATGTATTCAGGATCTTTATCAGAGTCGTAGCCTACCTCACTTGCACTTTCATATGCTTCCTCTGCCAAACTTTCCACCAGTACTTGAGACACAGCACAGTTGACTAGATGTCTTTTTCTGCCATTTTTATCACATACCATAGTTAACATGCAACAACTTGCAGTTACCATATAATCAACATTGCTTTCCTGTGTCATCTGTTGACAGTTTTTCTAACCTTATATACCATGCCGGCACTTACCATTGTCTACAATAAATAACTCAATCTCGGACAAAATGTCACATACCATAGTTTACACCCGAACCCTTCAAATATTTATGTGTGTGTATGTATATATATAGGCCTATACATAAATATTATACATACATGTATATATAATGAAAAAATTCAATAAATGTTTATGAAGGTTTATTTTTCGTGTGCATGCACTTAGCCACAGTATTATCTACACAATGAACACTAGCATTTACCGATTGGTTAAGTACTAAAAATTTCAGTGGTAAAGTTGTTATTTTCCTTGGTATGATTTCAATGTCTGTATCCCTAACAACTATATAACAGTTAATATCAGATATACATACATTCCCTAACTGCCCAGTTACTGTACTACAGGTAGTTGTAGAAATTATAACTAGTATGTAAAAAGATTCTTCATTATACAGTAATTTTGTTGTTACTATTTTAATGAGCATGTCAGAAATATAAAACCATTTTCTTTTTCCAGCAAATATTCGTGGTTCTGCTGCATCTTTGACAACTGGTTTCAACTGGGCTTGTACATTTATTGTAACCAAAACGTTCCTTGACATTATTGATTTGCTAGGAATTGGTGGTACCTTTTTAATGTTTGCTTGTATATGTTTTACAAGCTTATTTTTTGTATTCTTTTTCGTTCCTGAAACTCAAGGGAAAAGCTTAGAAGACATTGAAAAGAACATGACGAGAGCAGGCAAATCAGTGAGACGTATGAGTTCTATTGCAAATCTTAGGCCATCACCAATGGCTGTGTGAATCCCATTCACAAATATTTTATACATACTTAATATACATTATCATGCATTTAGATCTAAGAGTATTATTTGTATATTCAAGAGTATTTATTTTCATATTAGAGAGTCTCTAAGTTTTACTGAAGCCTGAAACTTGTATTTTACTTAAGAGTTATATACCAAATTTAAACATATCATGCATGGAATCAATGAAATTTTTGCTTTAAAGCAATCAAATATGATAAATATTTTGAAGTTAGTTTTTGCTGAAGTATATCATGATGTCAGTCATTCAAAGTATAGATAAATTTTCTAACATCATGATATTTCTGCTTTTGTATAGTATTATTTTATGTTAAGCTTTGCTTGTAACTTTTCTGAATAAATTTTTGCTAATCTATCATCTTCCATACATTTCTGCATTCCTCTAAAACCAAGTGTGTGGGACAATAACATTAATCCAAAAAATGTGATTTTCAGTTCATAAAGCACGACTCACTAACCTAGAATATCTGGGAACATCATATGACAATAGAAAATTTAGTGGTATAACACTTAAAACACAATGTAATACCACAACCTGAATATAACTAAAAATGCTCGATCCATGAGTCGTTGTACAATAACACTTTCAACTATTAATTAAATAAAGAAACTCTGTACATAAATATTATTGCTATGTTAATTTAATGTTTTCATGCATGCTGTTACTTATATAGTTTATTAGTGTGCATTGTTACACACACAAATCTAAAAAAAAATGAAATGTAAACAGTGGCACAAGTACTCACAATTTTGTACGTGTCTATGTTTGTTTCCTTAAAAGATGATTATTACCTTATTTGGGTATATTTAAGCGACTTATTTTTAGGTGAAAATATAATACAATTGCAACTGATTAAAGTTTTGTAGATTAATGTGAACTATTCTCCATTAATGGTTTTAGTTTTACATTGGAGTTTTGGCTTACAGTCAACTAACAACAAGCATATAAAATTTTCATTGAAGCTGCACAAATAAGTGATTTTTTGCAGGTACATACCTATTATTCTCATTTTATAACTTTATTGTGTAACTGATGCGTGCAGGGGATGGTTCTGTGATAAAGAAAATGCCATACTTGAATGGCAATCTGGTTCCATATAACTCTTAAGGCTGTTGTTATGTATGTATTGTGTGCTATTATTGTACTATAAAAAGTAATGTTATACATAGTAATTGTATAAGTTCTGTCTTATAAAGTTGACTTTCCATGTTATAAATGCTGTAAAATATTTTAATGTTTGTGTATCACTATTTAAAATTGGAAACACACATGGATGAAGATGTGACAAATGTTTTAAACACGTTAATCTTAAGTCAGTAAAATATTACAGGCTTTACAAACCACATAGACATGCACTAAAATATAAGCTGGCTTAATCGTAAGAAAAGGAAAATTTAGCACATTTAAATATCAATTAACTCAGAATTTTATACTGAAACGTAAAACTGCCATTCATGTGTGCTTTCAATTGGGTAATGTTAATAAAATAATTTAATTTTTTGGTATTCAGTTAAGTCAACTGGTATTGATGTTATCCAGAAAGAATGTCAAGGTTCTCTACTTGAACATGTTTTACTATGTTATTTTTATAGCAAGACGAGAAGACATGGTGCTTTCATTATTCACTACACTAGGTGTGCACTCATTGTTACCTGAAAATTATAAAATTGTAAATATAATGTAATTTATAAAACATTAATGCTGATTTGTAAGCAATATTTGTTCTTAAAAAATACTTCATTGAATTTGGAGGTAGTGCAGAATAAACTGTATTCAAATACATTCTTCTGTACACACATTTTTATTTGTGAAAAAATATTTACATGATGAATAATAGTTGCATCTATGTAAAATCAAAGTCTCTCACTGAAGCTATTCAAAATATTATTTTGTAGTAATATCATATTATAATTTGTATTTCTGTTTAGCACAAGTATCTATTGTTAAAATGCTTTCAAATGATTTGTTTCAAGTCTGATGCACCCAGACATGTGTGCTGTGAAAAAGTAATGCTCTAGAATTTCACATATGTCGTATGTATAGTTAATGCAGGTATTAGCAAATTCAACATGTGTTTCGCATATTTTCATCTGTTCAGGGTGTTTCATACTTATTAATTGCAGTTATACTTTGTTACCATCAGTAGTCACCCAAAATAAGATTTGACTGGAGTCTGCGTACATTATTTTGAAATAAAATTGTGTATCATAGCTCATTGTAAGTCTGTTTGAATGGTATTCTTTGCTTCTAGCCAAAATGAAAATTTCACTTTCGATTCTTTTCAGTGATGTAATGAGAAATATAATTAGGTTGTGTTTTATCATTTAAAATTTTTTTATGTTTAGCACTAGAAACAAACCTACTGCAAGTGCTTAGATGTCTATTAGCATCCAAAGTTATGTGTCTGGCCAAACAGTAATTTGTAAACAAATGTAGGTACATGATAGTACTTGTCAATGACAAATGCATGTTCATTAAAATTAAACTGTTAACTTGGAGGGAAATATGAACATTGAGGGTAGATTGGATATCAGAACTGCAGGTATGAGTATATTCAAAATTATGAATACTGTAGTTGTTAATATTATTTTCTAAATTACCCATACCACACAGTGGATATCATTTACATTGGCATGGGAAACTTTGCAACACAAAAAAATTTCAATGTATAACTAACTTGGTTAAGAGAAACTGGATCAGGGTTGGGTATTTAAAATTTGTAATTTGATATCTTCAGGTCGTATACAATCTTTCGCTTCTTATAATCGAAAAAATATTTTCGGTGGTGCAAAGTTAACCATATTGGTACTAAGTATACCCAGTTTACGGTAGTTGAAAAGTAATTAATTGTTCACTCAAAAATGCCAATGTCTGCAATCATTAATCATAATTTACTATGTTTCACAATGTCAGGAAAACCATATGAACCCTAAATGCTGAGTTCATTACAATATACTTGAGCTCTTTATAAAACCTCACTTTTTTAACAATTAATATTAATTACAGCTCCATATTCGTCAGTTACTGATGTAAAAACTGATGCTTAAACTGCAAGTTAAATCTGGTTTTGGTTTATGTTAGAAAGAAAGATATGTAGTTGTCACCTTGGTCATATTAAAAAAATAGGTTTTCATTCAAATTAATTTCAGGTACTGTTAAACTGTCATGTTGGGAGATTTTAAATTTGATTTTATAGTTTCTGAGATGTTTTCTGTGCAATATTGAATAAAAAACACTTATTCACTAGCATTTCATAGTGTTAGAATTTATTAACATGAACTATATGTACATATTATTGTATTTGCTTTCACTTTTAAGTCAAAACTATTTATATTCCATATTAGACCCATTCAATAATATTTTTCGAGATCAATTTAAAAATGTTCTAAACTAATAAAAATGGTATTCGCACTTGCCTAGTGAGCTAATATTTAATAGCTAATTTACTGGTGTTCAATTTACTGTTTACTTTTACTACTGTTTACTATACAGTTTACTTTACTGACTTAATGATTATCTTTACTGATGAATTTAGGTGATTTACATTAGTCAAAAACTGTGTGACATAACTTAAAAGCCAGCCAAGTGTGATCAACAGGACCGCAGAGTTTGAAAATGTATTTAGCACCAAAATGTAATAATTTACTTTAAATCATTTTATCTTTATACGAGTTACAAATTTTAGACTTCTTCCAAGTAGGTATAAGTTGTTAAACCGTTTAGTACACTTTTTGTACTGTAATAAAATTAACACTTGAAAATTCTGAGTTTTACTACCAGTTATATAATAAATGGTTATCATTTTAATAAAATTATACGGTCTTGCAAAAAGATTTTTAAAAAAATTCATAACAGCACAAAACAAACAATTTTATTCTCTTCAGCCAGCAAGTTATTAAAATTTAAAAAGTAGTTGTGAACATTAAAAAAGTAAAGTAGGCTACTCTAAGGCCCTTTAGAAATTTCTACAATAAGTTTCTAACTTCTTAAGAGCTTAATATTTCCATTTACTGAAACTTACATAACTTTACATAAGAAATGGAGATGAAAAAAATCTTCTTATAGGTATACATGCTGAAAATTCCAAATTTAGAACTGTAAAATTTCAAGCAGAATTCATGTGCTCAGTATGTCACTTAAGATGAATAAATATCAAAATATGTCTTCATTGCGCCACATTAAGCAAATATATCACACATTTTCATCTACTTGAGAAGCATTACTGTTGCGACTGTAACCTTCTTGGGTTGAACCAAAATTATTTAAAATACAGAATTTGTGAAATAAAAATCTTAGGAACACAAGATCTATGTGAAGTCTTTGTCATTATCATCCAATATTGTTAATCACTCTTAGTATTGTACCAGAAAGCTCCAAACTAAATACAAAAATAAGGGGTTGCTAGTGAAAAACATTCTCTCATAAGAACTAAAAACTCTTCTCATCCTCTCAAGAGGCAGATTTATGGGAGTAGTTAAGGTAAAATTACATCAAAATCTTTATTAAAATTACTTAAGCCTTAGGGAAAAATCCAGTATGGGGTTTGAATATTACTTAGAAAGAAAAATTATATTTTCTGTCGAAAAAAACACTGGTCTTGTTTATTTACCATAATTTTAACATAAAAAGGTGTTTACGTCAAAAAGAGATACAACAACTTCTGTAAATCATAATATGAAAGTAATATTTCAAAGTAAACTTCTTTTTCAAGAGACAAAGAGAGACAAAACACAAAAGAAATTTTTAATGTTACACAGGAAACATGCAGGCGAGCTTCAATGTGTATAAACACGAGTGAAGCCCACATCAACAAGTTGGATCATTATTGCTGGATAGGTTAAAAAAAATTAAGTAAGCTATTACTCTATTGCTGCCATAACTGATATTACGTTTCTACTAATCCTACCGAGGTTATTCATGTTGGCAACTTGTCTGCCATACTTACTAGTAGTAATCAGCAATCATAGCCGACCAACGGCACATCTACTATCTCATTACCTTGATCCTGACTAAACTGGTCGAAAACTCTCAAGAGAACTGCCTCCTACTGTCTACCAGAACTGACTGTCTATTCTCATGTGTATACATTTAAATTCTAAATGCTACTATGTAACTGTTATACCAAAAAGGCATAAACAAAGAGTGAAATATAATAAATCTGTTCACTACATGTTGACTGTCTTAAGGCCGCACAAGCATTGCTCCCGATGATCGTCAACCACTAATTCACTACACAGTTTTTTTTTTCAAATGCAGTTGTTTTAACTCTTCGAAGTTTTTATAGCAAAAATATGTCAAGATCATTTGGCTCAGTAGATACTTCGTAAATGAGATGTTGACCTTAAATTAAACAGTAACCAAACTTATACACAGAAACTTTGCAACTAAGTTTCAACAACATATTAATAATGGAGAAAGTGATCTATTGCACAGACATTTTTCTTACATAGTTTATGGGGAATCGTTCCCTAAACCGTTCATATTTTATTTTTTCTCATTAATCGGGGAACAGATATACTGTCTTACATTTCGCACATCAACAGACCACACGATACAGTTTAGTTAACATTTTGTAATAAATCCATTTGGCACGGCAGTAGTATTTTTGGGGGGAGTTTGGGACATGGGATCTGGGATAGGAGCATAAGAGCCACAGCCATCTTGGATGACATAATTTTCCAGTTTTTACCTCAAAATTTCCAATTAACGTCAAAAATATTAAAATTTAGCATTTTTCCCTCAAAATTTTCCCGGAAAATTAAACAAATAGGCCTACCCAAAAATACCATATTGCTCAATAAGTGTGGGGGAGGCTGAAAACTGAACAATAGTAGCCTGAATAAGCAATATTTCCCATCGACTATCATGTTTCCAGCGTCCATCTTGTACGCGATACCTGTCGTCAAATGTTTCACTTAAATATAGGCATCCTTCTTGAAGGGGTTTCCTCCGAGTCTTCCGAAAATTTTTCTATTTCGCATTCCTACCAACCCCCACTCATACATGTAAAAAATTGTGCTGGGGGATACCAGTGTGCTAATGAGGGTTGTATGAGTATTATGTGTCGGTTAATTTTTAATGGAATCGATTTTAAGATCGCTGTATACACGTAAGTAAATATTTACAGAAGAAATCATAGTCGGGGTGAAATGGTAAGGGAAGCATGCTTGTTAATGGAGCTCGCCTGGGTAAGATGTGTTGACTTTTTACTTAATTTAGTATTTTTTTTTTATTTTTAAGTATGATATGGTTATGCTTGGAACAGTACAGTTGTTAAAATATTCGGAAGAGTCGGAGAAAATTTTGTTTTTAATTTGAATTATATTTTAAATTTAACAGTATAGTTAGGATGAGAGTCTGGTTTAAGTTATTATGGTGGTGGGAAGGGGGGCGGTGTGTTCTGTGGAGCTCGTCCCGGTATGATATGATGGTTAGTTACTTATTTTATTAATTTTACTACAAAATTGTTTATCTATGTGAGATACGAGTGGGTCCAGGTTGGAATGCAAAATAAAACACTGTTTGGAAGATTCGTGGAACCCTCTAATTTTTAAATGCATTTATAGGAGATCACTTCGGTACAGCTAGGTTAGGGCTGATTAGAGTGATGGTGTGAAGGGATGCGGGGGGAAACGTGCTCGCGAGAATGATATTAAAAGTCGTCTACAGGCTTGTGCCATGTTGCAATGCCAATATGATGCCACATCTCAGGAATGTGACGACTCGTGCGATGGGGGGAGGGAGGGGAAGTACAAAGGTATGTGCTGACTATGGATGAGAGGGAGGTGGTACAGGATGGTACCATGGTATGGGGGGAGGAGTGTCACGTGATGGGAACGTGATTAGCATGCATGTGGTAACTTGGGAAGAAAGGGGAAGGCCAAACAGGTTGACGATGATGAGGGGAGGGGGAGGTGTCTGACAGTGACTTGAGTGCAAAGTATGGTGGTGTACTAAGGAAGCTTCGTCTAAGCATTAAGTGTTGATCATTGTTAATTTATAAAAAATATACATTTTCTTTATAAGCTGTAAGTAGGGGTTGGAGAAATGCGAATTAGAAAAATTTTTGGAAAACTCGAAGAAACTACCTATAGTTTATTTCATTGGATTTATTGGTAATCGTTCTGGTATAGCTATGGGATGTGGTGGGGGAGCTCGCCCAGGTGTGATATAGTTATTTACTTAAAATAATTTTACTAAAAAATGTTCTTACATTATGAAGTTAGAATGGGAGTGATAAGAATTCGAAATCAAAAAATTTTCGGAAGACTCAGAGATAATCTCTGTAGTTTAATTTGTTGGATATTTCGGTAAAAATTTCGGGTATAGTTAAGATAGATATCGGGTTTGAGTAATTAGCACAAGTAAAGCAGGGGGAGCATCTAAATATATGTTATAGTTATTTACTTAAATTAACTTTCTAAAAATATGGTTTTTGTTATGAGGTATGTATGGGAAGTGATTGGAGTGTGAATTAGAAAAAAATTTCGTAAAACTTGGAGAAAACCCATGTAGTTTCATTTGTCCGATTTATTGCAAATCTTTCGGAGATCCCTAAGAAATGAGTCGGGATTAGGTTATTTCCATGGGGAAGTGTGGAGGAGCCCGTTCAGGTGTGGTATAGGTTATTACTTAAATTAATTTTACTGAAATATTGTTTATACATTGTGAAGTGAGAGTAGGAGTGATAGGAAAGCAAAACCGAAAAAATTTCGGAGGACTCTGAGAAAATCCTTATAGTTTATTTGATTGAATTGATTGAAACTGGTTCGGGAATAGCTAGAATAGGAATCGGGTTTAAGTTATTAACATGAGAGAGGTTGGGGGACCTCTGTCAGGTGCTGTATAGTTACTTATTTAAATTAATTTTGTTAAAGAGATTTTTTATGTTATGACATATGAGTGGGGTTTGGTAGTAATGCAAAATCGAAAAAAATTCTTAGACTCGGAGAAAACACCTATAGTTTATTTTACTGGATTTTATGGTAATAAGTTTGGTGATTGCTAAGACAGGAGTCGGGTTTAGGTTATTAGCTGGGGAAGGGGAGGCTGAGTTCGTTCAGCTGTGGTGTAGTAAATTACTTAACTTGTTTTTACTAAAATACATTTTTACATTGTGAGGTATGAGTGGAGGTTGGTAGGAATGCGAAATAGAAAATTTTTCGTAAGACTTGAAAGAAACCCCTTCAAGAAGGATGCCTACACTTAAGTGAAACAATTGACGACAGGTATCGTGAACAAGATGGATGCCGGAAACATGATAATCAATGGGAAATATTGCTCATTTAGGCTACTATTGCACCGTATTCAGCCTCCTCCAGTCTTATTGAACAATACAGTATTTTTGAGTATTTGTTTAATTTTCCGGGAAAATTTTGAGGTAAAAATGGGAAATATTTATGTTTTCGAGGTAAAAATTGGAAATTTTGAGGTTAAGAGGGGAAAATTATGTCATCCAAGATGGCTGCGGTGACATCATCAGTGGCTCCTATGCTCCTATCCCATATCCCAGATCCTAAACTGCCCCAAAATATACTACTCATGGTGTCTGTTACTGAAGTGACAGTTGTAGTCTCTTGTGTTAAATAATGTATTTTACTTGTAAGCTGTTTCCAGTTACACAAGAACGCAGCTACAGAGTCAGCCACAATTTCAGAAAATCCATAAATATTTTCTTTACATACTTGTCATATCAAGAACATCCCAACAAACTCAAACTGTCGGCTAGACGTCTGCCCGCTGTCTGAACTGTCCTCCAGTGTCTGCAGAATACAAAAAGTCAGCGGCCCAACCCCAGCTTCTTGTCTTTTTCCAGACACCAGTCAGCAGTTACTAAAAAGGCACCTGCCTGATGTCCTTCTTACTCCACTCAACCAATTTTGAATCAAAAGGCATCGGCCAGTTATCGGCAGGTTTCTTTTTCAGACACCAGTTAGCTGTTGTTTAACAGACAGAGGCCTGCTGTCTTTTTCCGACACTGATCCGACAATCGCCAAAAGATATCCACCCATTACGGGCATGATATCTTTTTCCAGACACTGGCAACCTGTCATGAAAAAGACACCAGTCAGATGTCTTTTTCACGACACTCAACCAACAGTAACAAAAAGGTTTCGGTCCTTTACCAGCAATGTATCTTTTTCCAGACACGTAGCTATCGTTAAACAGACAGTGGCCCACCGTCTTGTGTACGGCACTTAAATCACAATCGCAAAAAAGATACCGGCCTGATACAAACAAGTCGTCTTTTTCCAGACACAGGTAAGCTGCCATTAAAAAGACAACCAGGAGATGTCTTTTTTATGGCATTAACCTTACTGTCGCCAAAATATACCGGCTCGTTACTGGCATAATGTCTTTTCCCAGACACAGATTTACTGTCATTAAAAAGACAACAACTGGATGTATTTTTTATGGAACTCACCTAACTATCGCCAAAAAGATACAGGCCAGATACCAGTGGCGGATTTAAGCACTTAATTCAGGGAGTGCAGAGAGTATGCCTTGAGATGTATACGTAAGCACCCCACAAACCAAAAGCGGAGGGTCCGGGGGTCCACCCCCTGGAAAAAATTTAGATTTGTAGGTACAAAATGGTGCTATTTCAGGAGTTTCCGAGCCATAAATTTGAGTATACTACTTTTAAAAAATGGTTATATTTTTTTACGATAAATTATGCTTGTAAAGGGAAATTTTTTTGCTGATATAAAATATTCTGACGTGCCATTTGTTCACCACCCCAATTAATAAGAAGTAATAGTCATGAATTATAAGCAATTATAATAAATTACAGATATAATAATAAACACGTCATGCGACGATTCATTCTTCTCGTCATCGTGTCAGGATGCCGATATTCTCTATGTACAGAAATTGATTTAGGAAAAACAGAAATGTATATAATCTGTCTTTGTGGAAACAGCAGGTGCAAGCGTCTGGGCCTTCTCGCCCCCACTAACGCTCATTTAACCCCCCTAACTGCCGGACGAGAGGGGAGGAAAGCCAGCGTATTGTGTTTAAGATACATATCTTAAATAGTTACAATAACTTGAATGTGAGGAATTTTAAGAATTAATAAACACATAGGGTGTTTGTCAAAGTACAGCTAAATGAAAGTAAATAATTATGTAGTAAATATAGTAGTGACAGGAAGTTAAGTGTCATCGAGGGGCAGGACTCATGCACTGTGATTCATATAAAATATTAATTCTTATTTGAACACAAACAAAATGTTAATTTAAACATTTGCTTCCTACAGTCTAAAATATATTGCATAAAATATATTCTGACGAATTTATATATTTGGCCGTTGTAAACTATTTAAATAATGATTTAAAACTGATTCGAAATCTGTCTCCTGATTGGCCCAATTGAATCAATGTATGTAAGGCAAGCAACAGGGAAGTTGGCGCCAAACAGGAGCATGGCTAGATTGTTGACAGATTTTTGGACATACGTTTTCGAGCCGCGGAAGACAGCGTTGCGACGCAGATAACGACGGGCGGGTAACCCAGGGAGTCAGTTCAGGCGCCGGACGCCTTTCCAGAGACAGTGTTGAATGAAGAGATCGACGGGTTGGGGTACACCGGCGGGTGTTTTCAATTTATGCGTCGGGACACCTGCGAGTTGCGGTATTCGGACTGGTTATTTTAGAAGTATTGCAAAGCGTCGCAAGTTAGGGTGGCAGGCCTCTGACGACGCCATGGTAACCTTCGACGTAATTTAGCTATGTATTGCTCAGACTAGCGGGCGTATAATCATAAGTGCAAAACCGACTAACCTTGCACAGTAACGAACATGCCACGGGAGGGCAGTGAGAGCTTGCTACCTGGTTTAAACTGAACTTGCTGACTTCGTATTACTCCACACACTTTACACCACAAAACTTTAGATCGTCACAAATTAAGAATAAATTTAATATTCTGCTTAGACGAATATTTTTTGGTTGTGTTAGTTCTTGAAAAACGTGCGACCTGGTAAAATTGCAATAAATTTGGTTCTGCTGGTCGACGTATTTTCTCGGGTATCTTCGGGTAACTTCGTCCCTTCATTCCGGTGCTGCGGCATCCTCATATCATGTCACCCATCACAAGCACAAGCCCAAAATACCTAGCTGTTAAGTGCTAATCAAAATGTCTTCACTTATTCAAAAGCCTCATGTCACGGAAACATACAACCAATGAAAACCAACAGCTTTACTGAATTTAAAAAATGTATAATGAAATAGATGTCATGAGCCAATGGCTATTCGCTCAAATGTATGGACACAAGAATAAAAAAATTTGTTGTATTTTTAAATCATTTCTTTAAGTCTGGTACAAATCCTTTACTTTATTAGATTTCTTTAAACAAAAGTTTGTTGTTTTGTGCTTTTATAACTGTAAGCTACAGCCCGCGACATTAATTAAAGCTCAGTGTCAATTTTTAACTACCGTTATTCATTAAGGTTTCGCGGAGATATGTTCCCGTAACGTCGAAATTTTTTGACTTTGACATGCAGTTTTGGGAAAACTATGCACGCTAAAATATTGTTCTTCGGATGATAATATGTAACGCTGTTTCGTACAAATTAAATTTTGACATTTTTTTCACACTATAAAGACCTTAAACTGCTTTCACTGTATAAATAACCTAATAAAAACGAACCTGTGTCGCAGTATCAGCATCGTCGTCTCATGTTGCTTCATATTTATGCAGTTTACTAAAAATATGTAAATAGGTTTCTTTCTCTATCTTCGTAGTTAGTATTCAACAATAAAACATAATGTAAAACACTTCATAATAAATATAGTTGAAACCATTACTCATTCACAGCACTCTAGTGACAGAGTGTGTGAAGACAAGGTGTCGTAGTTCGTAATCCGCCCACCCCTTTTTCACACTTCTTTACAACTACCTGCTGTGGGCCGTTATTTATGACAGGGCTTTGATCTGACCAGTCTTTCTTCGACCTGACACACTCGCCCTACTGCTGAGAAAGGTTCGCAAGGTACTTCACACAAGAGAAAAAACAGGAACTACATCCATCCTTCAATAAGGCACACAGCGCTTCTCGAGCAAGAATGAATCTCGCTTATGTAAAAAGGAGCTTGAGAGAAAGGATAAAGTTGTTTAGCAATATTGAATTTTGCAGTTATGATCACATAAAATGTACATATTGTATGAGTGTTAAAGCATTTGTGAGTCTATCTGCGTGGATGAATATTATTAACAAATAATTATTTGTAAAAGTGTAATGCTTCTTCTGTACACATTTTAAAAATTTACCACACGAAAAAACACAACAGGTTCTTAGGGGGAGTCGCCCCTCTGCCTTCCATTAAATTTGCCACTGCCCGATACCGACAAGATGTCGTTTTCCAGACACAGGTAAGCTATCATTAAAAAGACAACCAGTGGATGTCCTTTTTATGACAGTCACCAACTATCGCCAAAAAGATATCAGCCTGTTACTGGCACAATGTCTTTTCCCAGACACAGATTCACTGTCATTAAAAGGACAACAACTGTATGTCTTTTTAAGGCACTCATCTAACTATCGCCGAAAGATACATGTCTGATACCGACAAGATGTATTTTTTCAGACACGGGTAAGCTGTTGTTAAAAAGACAACCAGTGGATGTCCTTTTAATGACTCTCACAAACCAATCGTCAAAAATATACCGGCCCGTTACCGGTACGATGTCTTTACCCAGACACAGATTTACTGTCATTAAATAGACAATCGTTAGATGTCAGTCTTATGACACTCTTCAGCAAACACAAAGTGATGGTTAACTGTCAGCAAGATGTCTACCCGTTGTCCAAACTGTACTCAAGTTGTAACATACTGCGTGTTGCGGACTATAAAAAGTATTAAAAATTGAAACAAATATTGAATCAAACAGGTTTTACTAATCAGAAATTACAAAATTGGGAATTTAAATATGTATAAATATAAAGCAATAAATAAACTAATTTAAACACAGCACATGACGGCAGCCGCCTTGCTCGCCATGGGGGGACAAGTCCCCAACCTACCCTATCACACTACACTAGGAGCTCGGAAGTACTTACATTATCAGTGCCCACGACCTGAAGAGAAAAAGAAAAGAGAGTGAGCTGACGGCCCACGCAAGAACCTTAGTTCAACCTGGCCAGAGTCTAGC
>PNEQ01034746.1:0-29652 GCA_003012365.1 Medauroidea extradentata | reverse complement strand
CCCCATTTTGAGAAGTTTTCCCCATTTTGAGAAGTTTTCCCCATTTTGAGAAGTTTTCCCCATTTTGAGAAGTTTTCCCCATTTTGAGAAGTTTTCCCCATTTTGAGAAGTTTTCCCCATTTTGAGAAGTTTTCCCCATTTTGAGAAGTTTTCCCCATTTTGAGAAGTTTTCCCCATTTTGAGAAGTTTTCCCCATTTTGAGAAGTTTTCCCCATTTTAATTTTAAAACGTTAACTCATTTTAACAAGCTTTCTGCTGAATAAGTTGAATAATTTTGTACAGTGTATATGTGCACGTATGTAATTTAACGTTATTAACCAGGTAAACTATCATTTCTTTCTGTCCCATCACATGTCTTATTTAGGTTTTACTGTATTTTTGGCGGTATTTTTTCCCCTACAGCTTCTACGTGAACCTGCAGGAGGGCCACCAGATATGGCCTCACCCGAACATCTGCCTGCACGTCAACCCTAGGTTCAAGCAGGGTCCCGTGCCACTGGTAGCTCTCAACACTTGGTCCGACGGCAAGTGGGGCAAAGAGAAGCTGACAAAGTGTACGGAGTTCTACCCAGGGCTTGTCTTCACGCTGAGGATAACTCAGGTCGACGACAGGTACTGTGCGTCTTTGCCAACCAGATGTTACGAAAAAAATTATCTGCTTTCATTGTAAGCAGGGGCGTCATTTAGAGTTTACTTTTTGTATTTTGCTATTTAAATAATATTAACTTCAGCACATAAAACTGAAGTTTTATAACTAAAGTTTCTCATTTATACATGCTTAATTAATAAAAAGACGCAACAAGGTAACTGTCGCCGAAAAAAAAAATCTTGCCCCCTCCCCCCAGAAAAACCAGAATGGACGCCCCTGTTTGTAAGTCGTGTCTTTGCGCAACAAGAACAAAGCCTATGGATGAATATTGTGTAACTGGTAACATGACGAACGATTTAAAGGTTACGTCTGCCACGAACTTCAAATGCATTGTAATGTACAGGGAAATAAGTTTTTTTCTAAACTGATCCACATTCGCCCATTGGGCCAAAGTATGAAAACACACGCACGTCGGACAAGGACAGAATATCGTTAAGGTCGTAGTCTACAGCGATTTTTATCACCGTGTTTTTATTTTTATATTTTTACCAGATATTTTTTCTTATTTTAGACACAAAATGTGACTAATTTTGCTGTTACAATATTTTTTATATTTCATAGTTTTCGCGCAAGGGCTCGTTAGTCAAAATTTGCATGTTGCCGTTTTAAGGATGACAATACCAAACTTAAAAAAAAATCACAGTTTGAGTGAGACATTTTGGTCAGCGCTTAACAGCGAGGTCTTTTAGCGCTGGTGGAGGGTGACATGAGGTGAGAATGGAGCAGCACCGGAATGAGAGGGCGGGGGAAGCGGGAGATCTCCGGAAAAAACCCGCCGACCAGCGGCATCGTCCGGCACGATTCCCACATGCGAAAATCCGGTGACCGACACCGCCGGGAATCGAACCCGGATCGCCTTGGTGGGAGGCGAGAGGTCTGACCAATCGGCTACCGCGGCCCCCAAATTCACAGTTTATAGCAATGTTATAGACAGGCTCAGCTATGTTAAACCACAAAGTAAAATGGTTTTGTGTTTAAATAAAAATGCTGACATTTAAAATAAAAATTTAAAAATTAAATATTTTTTTCAAAATACAAAAATATTGTATTTTGAATTTTTACATTGGTGAACTTACAGCATTGTTATTAAAAGTGAATTTTTTCAGTGTGGTACGCGAGTTGGTTTTAGTGTCGACCTTAAAACGGTAACTTGCGAATTTTGACTCCAACGAGCTCATGCGCAAAATCTAGGAGGTAAAAAAATTCATAAGAGCAAAATTTAGTCGCATTTTGTATCTAAAGTATGAAAAAAGTATATGAAATATGAAAATAATAACCTGATCATGACGATTGCTGTATACAGTGCCCTTAAGACACTATGTTTATTTAAAAAAAAAACACTGTTTCGAATCCCTCTAACATACTTAAAAACGGTATTTCTAGACTACCGTACTTAAGTGTTCTAACTGAATGTATGAAAATCTCCGAAAGGAACGTGATCTGAACTTTGCTACAAACTTTCCACCAATACAATTACATGGTCACCGCTTTGTGTCCAACAGTAAAAATGGATCGGCGGAAATCTTGCGTACAAGTTCAGCGTTCGTAGTGGCGTTGTGGTATTTAATAAGCGCTTCAAGGTTGACCATATAACTCCGCCGTTTATAAGCGTATAACACGCAGGTAGGCGGCGCCCTTAATGCCTATGAAAAAGTCTTATACTGCGCGTACACCCATAGTGTACAAACAGGAACCGAATATAATCTGTTATGACTCTTATCAATCGGGTACTTTTGTCTACTATACTCAGCAAATCTTCCGTTAACATCGTGGTAGATTATCAGAATGACGACGTTCTACTATAAACGAGGTATATTTACCTATTGGTAAGAGAATCGTAGCTGTCCAACTACACTTGGTAAATTTTTTCTTAATTTAGCTGTCATTTTCTTCACGTTTCGAAGTATTTGTAGTAAATCGCAACGCATGTTTCTTTGAGAAAATATTTTTGTTTCTGAGTGGTGTTAACTGCTAATAAAACAATCCATTAGAACCAAGTAAACTATAACATTTATAACACAGGCCCTGTCACGTTGTAAAATTTTTCCTTCCAATCGCTTCGAATAAAGTTGGTTAAATAATGTTGGATGGTAGTGACGTCACTAAAACGTCACTATTGCGGCCATATTTGTTTAAGTTTGATGACTTTTAGTTTTCATCCAATATTTGCAAATTGGACGAGTTCAAAAATTTCTTGGATGTTGGATGGCTCAGCCAATCACAATCACGCCCTTTGGAAACTGGAATATCATAACCTTCATTCGTGCACATTTGTTGAGTAGGATCGAAAATATTTCTGGAGTTTTATATAAAGAGACAACAGTCCAATATGATTTAACTTAAGCGACGACTAGCGCTGTTTACTTTAAAATTATCATACTAGTATTTGAAATAGAGGCCTACTGAGTTCATGCATTTGTGATTACAATACATTAATCTACAAATAGAAAACAGAAAATATTGTTCGAAATATTGCAGAAAAATTACACTCATTGCTCTTTTGCAAGTTTTCCTGTTGATCGATTTAATTTTTCATCATTTAAATACTGAATCCTCTTAAATTGAAGTTACCAAATTTTTAGATTTATTCTAAAACATAACCAAACATACAGGTTACGATCTCCAACAAAATTTGACTGTGCGACATGTCTTCAAACTTATTTGATATAAACCGGGCAACTTAATTTGACGGAAAAAGTCTGATTACTATACGTTTAGTTAAATATTCGTCTTGCAACTTCATTGTTAAATGTAGTTGGAAACAAACATTTTACGGCGTGACAGGGCCTTTTAGAACAAAGGAAACTCCATTGATTAATTTTTAAAAAATGCATTCCTTTGCAATTTCAAATGTGTCTTGAAGTATCTCATAGAATTTAGTATCAATATGTTATCTCGTTTCTGCAAGTTAATTATTTGTTTAATTTTCTTTACACCGCAACGGCCATTTTGTGACATTGATGAGTGATTATGCTAAAACTATGGGGCCTAATTTTTCTTTTCATTTGGGGAAATGACGTACTATGTAATGTACGAAGTTGGACAGTGTTAGGTTAAATATAAAAAAAATTGATTTTTACGGGACCATCGCCCTTAATTAAGAGGGCGAGGCACATAATGCAACGATAAAAGCATTATCTATAACTGTAGGTTTCTTGAAGCCAATTTGCGAAAACTAAACAATAGCAATCCTAGACAATAGTTTTAGCCAACGTTTTAAACAAAATTGTTTCCAGTGTTACGAACTCCTGAGACACAATCTCTGACGCCGGAAACTCGTGCATTTAACTGCGGCGCAAGAGATCACGCGTAACAGAATTAGTAATTCTGGATGAATATTTACTCAAAAAGTTGGCAAATACCATTATCTACGATTGTCATTGAGTATTTTATCCATATTGGCTTCGATAAAAGCGTAGGAATCAATTGATGTTTTCAGAGTTTATTTATCTACACGCACTCTTAAGGTACTGTGGTTAAATCCCCAGTATGGATAATAGAGAAATTAACGTAGTAGAAATACAGTTTTGGTGAACTTGTAACACACTTAAATATAGTCGCATTACTAGCAGTTAAAAATTATTCGATATAAATATTTGCAGGTATGATGTAAGCATCAACGGAAACCAGTTCTGCAGCTTGAAGCATAAGTTGAGTCCTGATATCGTGGACTCGGTGGTGGTGCAAGGCGACATCCTCATCAAGGAGATTTTATTTCGGAAGGATGGTTCAGATGGCGTGAACTCCCAGCATTAAACTCTCTAAAGATTGCTTTGTGTATTGCAAGTTTTATGCATTGCTGGTGCGGACATTTTGTTGTAAGTCATCAGTCCGCGACATCTGTGTTGTCTGAGAGGGTACATAAACAGCAGAACATCGTGCTGTGAAAATACTTCTCATGCTACCAAATTCCAGAAACGTTTCAGAAATTATTTTGCATTAAATTTGCACTCGATTATTTTTGATACTCTCGTGTAGCGTTTTAGCTTGCCTTCAACCGTGCCTGCAAGGTAAATGGAAAGCTTGAAGTAAATGTTTAAGATGTTAAGACTGGAACACTTGTGCTTGTGTTTTATAGCTTTTTTTGCACAAGTTTCTGTAGTTTTGTAGCTTATGCTTAAGCCTGTTGAACAGCTAAGTCACTCACGTAATTAGCTGATTGTATATTATTTGTGTGTGTATAAATTTTTGTGTGTATATGTTTTGATATATACCTACTGTAAATTAATTATTCTGTGTAAAGCTGTATAGTGTTATATATTATTGGAATTTTGTCATGGTAATAAAATATTATTTACTGTTAACATTTATTTATACTACGTTTTATTTGTATCCTCTAGTATGTTTAATTAAAATATTTTGTTAATTAAAATTTACTTAGCTAGTTTTCATTCACATTTTTGATATGATAGGCCTAAAGTTGTCAAGAAATATTTAGTCATGACTAAAGAGTTAAAATAGTAATACAGTGTACAGATACGTTTCAAACCAATTATTTTTGTGCACGTAAGTTATATTTTTCAGTTTTGGATATTTATTGATCTCCAACAAACACGGAAGGAAATATCTTTTGAAATATTAATAGTTGCTGAGTTATCAGTTTGAATTCCAAGTTCGCGAATGTAACTATAATGTATTGGTTAAGGCTTTTGTTGATATTGGCGGTTATATCATTAGTCATGAAAGTTTTCACTCGAAATGTTACCTAGTATATAATTTTTATCAAGGTATTTTACAGACTAAGAACTTAAATGGGGGTTCAACGAAAATAGTGATTATTTCAAATCATTTTTATATTTGCATGTTATATGATTTGTTTTGTAGGTATTCATTGTGACTATTTTTTTCCGCAATGAAAATTGACTTCGCTTTCATAGTTTTGTATAATGGCATGTCAAAAAGTTCAAATTTGCATAAGAAAAGGAAAACTGACTTCGAAAAATTAAATACTTTACACAGAAGATCTGTCACTGGCTACACCAAGACTTGTATAAAAACCGCATTGAATAATATATTTTTGTATTTAAAAAATTATTTTGAAATAAAAGGTGGTCAAATTTCTGAAGTTAAAAAAGAACAGCCACAGTGTATGTCTATAAAAATATATATCTAGTACAAATATAAAAATTATAAAAACAATTAAAATTTCCGGTGAACTACCCTCCTTAAAGGGTCTGTCTAAATAGGCTGTGTTTGTGTGTGTGTGTGTTTTGGTGTGTGTTGGTGTGTGTGTGTGTGTGTGTGTGTGAGGTTAAGGCAGTCTGGGAAAGCCATTTTTTGAGGGGCCCGGAAATGATTTTTTTGTTAAATGTACCGAATTTTTAAAACTATAGCGACATTGTTTGAAGTGTGTGTTCTTTTCGTATATATGTACACAAATATAATGTACGTTAAATAGTTTCGACGAAAAAAGAACAGTCGTAACTCTCTGCAACGCATTTGAATCGCAGGTAGGGAGGCCCCTAACAATTCGTTATTTCAAAATTTTACCGAACTGTGTGTTACACATTATATTAATAGTAATTTCCCACAAATAAAATACGTTCAGGTTCCATAGTTTAGGTACGCATGTCAAAGTAGCAATTTGACTATTGTCGTTACTTATCCAGGTTGAAATTTAGTCTCAATTTGTGTCAAACAAAAAATAAATCTGGTACAGATATAAATATAAAATGGTGACGACGAAAATTGCTGTAGACAGTGGCCTTACGGAAGGTGGGGTTTGTGAATGATGTTATGGTTAGTGAGTAGTGCAGGTTTAATTTACTTTAGACTGTTCATTTTAGTCCCCATGGCCACATATCGGTAACCAGGGTGTACAGAAAGGTTGTTTACAACTTCACACTTCAATAATAGGAAATTGAAGATATATAAATAGGGGCGGGAAAATATCGCGGATTCAATAACATGTATGCTAGAATGCACTGTCCTGTGCATACTCAAGCCCCGACTATTTGTCCACTAGCTGCTACTCAGTGGAACAACAGACAATGAACAAATAGATGGGACTTGAATATGCATAGGACGATGAATTCTAGAATGCGGGTCGTTGAATTCGCGAAATTTTTCGGCCCCTAGACATTATAAATTGCACTGGGGCTCACTCAAAAGACCACCTCTGAAAGTTTTGTTTGTTCGTATATGGTTCATGTTTCGTCGCGTTTGGAAATTCCTTTGCACTTGAGTGTCCGATTTGGTTTCGGTGAACTATGCTACACACTGTGCCATTTCCCAGTTACGCTACTCCGGTAACCTGAAACAAATATATTGGGCGATTCATACACACTAGACAAAACTTGAACAGTTTCTGATTTCAATGAGCCCTAACACACGTTTTCGCCTCGCTACGTCTCCACTGACAGTGTGCCATGAACTAATATGTCAGGCCCAGTACATTTCCCCTCCCTGCGACGTGTCTACCTACTACTAGTGCCACGCTTCTTCCCCTCACGGGAGGACTAGTTGTCGTGGTCGAGTAGTAGTTTCCTTTCGTAAGTGAAGTTAAGTGAAGTTAAGGGCGTTCAAGTGGGGAAAAATTCATAATTTTATATTTGTATAAAATAGTGTTAGTTTTGTAGACATTACTTCAGAGAACATTAACATCTAACGGAAAAAAATTAGCTCATTTAGTTTTCCCGTAATGTCACTTCAAAGTCAAAATTTGCATATTTTTACTTCATACAAAACTTGAAAACCAGTAAATATAATGAAATGGAAAAAATCTCATCAAAACTACACGTCACCGTCTACGGCTTGAAGTATATACAAACACATTATAAAATATTTCTGTGTTTAAAATAAATTTCTAAAAGTACCAAAAAAATTTAAATTTTGAAATTTTTTATTTAACATAAACATTTTTTGTAACGGGTTTTAAATGCTACAGGCCATAGACAGTAACGCGTAGTTTTGATATGATTTTTTTTATTTCTTTATGTTAACTGGTTTTCAAGTTTTGTATGAAGTAAAAATACGCAAATTTTGACTTTGATGTGCCATTACGGGAAAACTAGATGAGCTAATTTGTTTCCGTTAGAGGTATATGTATTCTCAAGTAATGTGTACAAAACTAACACTATTTCATACAAATATAAAATTATGTTTTTTCCCCACTTGAACAACCTTAAGTGAAGTTGTGAAAAACCTTTCTGTACATCCAGTATATATATATATATATATATATATATATATATATATATATATATATATATATATTTATTTATTTTGTAACAAAGGGTTGTGTACGTAGGGGTAAATTATAACAAATTCAATAACCTAAATTCTAACATTAACCTGGGGGAAGCCATCCACCACCAATCTGTTATAGGCCAGATCGGACGCCTCAAAATACACAAAACTGAACTTGAAAGACAGGTAGAGCGAATCAATAACATAGGGGTAGCGAGAGGTAAACATTATTAAAATAGGGGAATGGGATCTTTTCATGGACTGCCAAGTATTTTATGTTTGTATGTCGTTTGAAATGTTTTGTTTTTTGTATGTCATTTGTAATGTTATATGTTTTTTGTATGTGTCACTCTGTTATTGGCCTCGGCTGTTGAGTGGCACAAAAAATCTGTATAATAAATAAATAAAATATACACACACATATACACTATTCGTGAAATCCTTTGTCTATGCTCTCGCACCAGATTTGTTATACCTCCCTTAACCATTACAGGTTAATTCAAAAGTCGCCACATATAGAACAATTCCATAATTTTCGCTTGTGCAAAAAACTCTGCTTAAATTATGTGTATGTTACTCAGCATCATGCGATGTGATGCAACGTCACTGACAATGGAAGAACGAATGGAGATCATCGTCCAGGCGTGGTCCGGGAAGCGTGGGGCAGTTGCAGGAAGATCGCCGCTCTCCCCAGACTATACTGGAATCACGATTGTATAGCGCGACACACGTGACGCGAAGGGTTCGATGAGAGACTGAAAATTATCGTACTTGTTAACACTACACTACTTACTATACCCGCCGTACGGTAACGTGATACTTTCTGGAAGCCCTGTTTCTGGCTTGGATTTGTTTTCTCGCCAACTATGTATCCTTCCGTCAAACGTAAACAATAACATTACCAGTCTGAAGACTGCACTGTAAGTAGACGTACATTTATCATCCGCCGCCGCTAACTACGTCACCTAAAATACTGTAATATAAGCTAAATGTAAATATACGTTTATTTCATTTCCAGAAAATAAACACATTATGTACACATTTCATTAAACGATTTTCAATGTTTTAGCCGTTGTTAATAATATACAGAAAAACTATTTCTATGCCAATGCCAGTCCAACAATCCTCTAAACAGATGTGTTAACTCACTTATAAAATAATTAAACAATATTCATACTCGCTGACGCATAACAATAAAAAATAAGTTCTTTATTTATCTCAACGTATTGCTTTTTCATTTGCTTACGTAGTTGTATAGTAATAATGGAAGTATTCGTAGTAATTTTTTTTCATTAATTAATTTCTAAAATTGTCAACGTACTGTACGGCGGGTATACTTTTGCCACATTTAGATTTTTTTCTATTTTAAAAAATATTTGATTAGGCCTACATATTCACTGGAATTTTCAAATGTGAAATGAAGTAACAATTACACTTGGTTTAATGAGGTCATAATTTCCCAATTTTCATCACCTTGTTTTTATTTATCTTTGTACCAGAAATTTTTTTCTTGCTTTCGACAGAAAATGTGACTAAATTTTGCTCTTATAAAATAATTTTTTTATCTCATAGTTTTTGAATAATGGATCGTTAAAGGCAAAATTTGTTTCCGTTTTAAGGATGACCCTACAACCAACTCACCAAACTGAAAATATTCGACGATGCGAAGGTCTGCGAACTTCGCACACTGTCAATCGATTTTACAGTAATGCGACAGCTACGATGTGTTTCGTTGCTTTTGTCGTTCCTGTTCGCATGCGTTCACAGCCGCGATAGAACATGTCCTATCGCAGCCCTTCGCATCGCTGTCGTCTGCTTGCTCTCCTCTGATTGGCTAGCCACTTTTGCCGCACTGTCGCAGTATCGCACAATTGTAAACTCGGCTTTAGGCGTATTGAGGACTGAGGTTATGGTTGATCAACCCACAGCCGCATTGTACACGTTGCAGTAGTAATGAACATTTTTTTTTTCTGTTACCAGTATCAGTGGTGGATGGTCTCTTCGTCTCAAGGTATCATACCCCTAGCCATAATACATGCTTTATTCTCCATCTGCATTTTTCTCTGATCTCTGTGTTTTGCAGGTTTTTTCAATAAACTGGAAATCACGAGCAAGTAAATATTTGCATCCGCAAAGAACTCTCGAATACACCAACTTATAATTTTTTTTCGCAGTTTTATTCCTATAGCAGAATTATTCTCTTCCTAATGCCGAATGTGGTTTGTCTGAAAACGATATATTGAAGGGTGATTAAGCCCCATCTAATATAATTTATAGTTCGAATCCGTATCCTTGCTTTGACCAGGGTTCCGAGGGAGACCCCCTTCAAATGCGTGATAATATATAGGAGAAAAACTTTTATTACGTAACGAAACTATTCCGTATCAGCCCAATGTGCCAATTGACATATTGTTGTTTTGTAGTTTCTCTACATTGACTTTCAAAAGGGCGTACATCTCAATTGTAGAATTCATGCAGCGCTATTTATCTACCACGCCCTCTTACGGGTGTTCAAGTGCGATAAAATCATAATTTTATATTTTTATGTAATATCGTTAGTTTTGTAGACGGTACTTGTGAGTGCAGTTTCCTCTTACAAAACAATTTTAGCTCTCATAGTTTTCTCATAACGGTGCGTCAAAGTCAGAATTTGCTTGTTACGCTGCCATGCAAATAGCGAAAACCGATCTATCTACTTAAACGAATTAATTCAATGTGAATTAACATCCCATTAGTTACGCAATTAAACATTTAAAAACCCACAATGCCGTATTTTGACAATTTTGTAAAATCACAAAAGTACAGAAGAAATTTACAAAATTCAAAACTTTTTTAAAAATAAAAAACTATTTCGCGGGATGTTTCTTAATGTTTTATTACGTAGCCCATGGTATGTTATTTCACTGTAAATAATTTCACTTGGCATAAGTCAACTGGTTTTCACTATTTGCAGGGCATTAGTACATGCAAATTTTGACTTTGACCAACCGTTATGAGAAAACTACGAGAGTTAAAATTGTTTTGTAAGAGGAAACTACACTCACAAGTATCGTCTACAAAACTTAACGATGTTTCATAAAAATTTTAACTTATGATTTTATCGCACTTGAACACCCTTAATGACGCTGCCTGCCTGAGAAACGTGTCGTGAGCAAGAATAGGTATTTGTATGTTAAACTATATTCGGCAGTCTTATTGATGACATCACATTCAGACAGAAACCATTTCCTGCATTCATAAGATAATACAGCAACAGGAATAAAAAAATGTAGGGAAATTTTTAAGACTAATTCCGGCTATTTAAAATAAGTTCTAAATAACCTATAACAATGCCGGTCTTACAGAGATGAACGAAAGAAAGTGATGGTATATACATGGTGTTAATGAAAGTACATTACAAAATTTCCGAGATGATTCCTTGTAAAATAAATATACCTAAAGTTGTACAATGCAAGTGTTTGCTGGCACAATTCTTAAGGGAGAAATATGTGATTGAAAATTGACATTGAAGTCAAACACGTGATAAAATGAAAGTAATGAGAAACAAATAATGACTTTCCGGGTGTAGTTAGTAATAATATCACTGCAGTCTGTGGGGGAAATAATTATTTCGAATACCTTTCACCTGCTTTGGATAATGGGTATCACGTGTTGTCAACTTATAAGGCTCCATTATTTCTACGTCCATTTTCTCGAAAACTGTTCACTTGAGGCTGTTGCAAAAAGTTAATTTTTTATAAGGGTCTCCTGCTACATACTGTGATGTTTAATAGCCGAATTTGCAATGGTAAAAAAGTCTATGGAAAAAAGTTTGGCTAACCTCATTATGTTACGAGGGTGAAAGGCATTCGAAATTATTATTTTCACACATTGCAGTTCTCGTTATTAGTAAAACGCATCTAGAAATGCATTACTTATTTCTCCATACACTTGGTTATTTTATCAAAAGTTGATTTTAAATATCAATTTTCAATTGCGAATTTTATCCTTAAGATTTTCGCTAGCCAAGAACTTCCATTATATAACGTTAGGTAATTTTTTTCTACAGTAGGATGCGTCTTCCAGTGTTTATAACATACTGTTATTAACATCCTGTATGTAGGTTGTAAAAACGCAGTTTAACTTGTAAATCCCTATACTAGATTTCGCCAGGACTTTGATGTAGAGAACGGCTTGAATAAGATCTCGTGATGAAGTATCTAACGAAATCTAGAAGTAAGTGGAGTAGGTATGCAAAGTTTCAATGCTGTCATTATGCCATAGTCAGTGGTATGTTTGTTGTTAAGAACACGGAGTTAAGACAGGGAAGACTAAAATATTGCTGCTGAAATTGCTGATAAAATTTCTTTGAAATTCATGTTGTATCGATGCAGCTGTGAAGCCCATGTGCAGTGGAGCTGAAACCTCACACGTGAAATTAATGTTTACAAACACACACCAGACGCTTTTGTAGAGAGATTGGCTTATGAGCAAGCTCTCTCTCAGTATTTTACCCAATATTTTTAGCAAAATGGTTAGTTTTGTTTCGGCCACGTAATCACGATTTTTACAATTATAGTTGCCAAGTAAGATTTTACAATTAACTCTTGAATCTGTTCCTTCTCAGCTAACAAAATGAATAAAACCAAAACATTCCATCCAGAATATAGACTAGCATTACATGAACGGTGACGATGATGCATACTCACTTACTAAAACTTCTTCGTGAGTAAAGCAACAACTAAAAAAAAAAAAATTCAATTTCTAACATCGCTTTCAAAATATTACTATATATAGTGATTTGTTTGATAAGTAATTAGTATTTTCTATTTTATATATATATATATATTCAGAGAAATAAAATGTTAAACTTGGAATTTGCTATGCTAGTTCATTCTATTGTTCTGTATAGGTTTCTTACCAGTGATGCATTATTCCACACAATTTTATTGCTAAATATGTTTGCAACCAAAAATACAGAAAAAGTTTTCTATTTCCGTTTTCCTGTAACGTCAGCCCAATAATTTAAGATCCATAATCTCTTAACGCATCGTATTAAATGTGATTAACAGACTTTATAGTTGGCAGCTGAAAACTACATGTGTCTAAACAGTTGGGGTAACACGCTGAATGCTGAATCGCGTGGTTTGTACGTCAGATAAAGTGTAATTAGTAATGTAATTACTTTGGATTCCATAAATCGCTACGCTGAGAAGCCAGAATCGTGCACATATTTAAATATTAAACGACATGTTTTTTCTGGATTTTGTTATTATTAATAGTCCTCTACTTTCGGTCATTCAACTTTCATGCATTTGAATTTCATACATTTTTACTAGTACATATTACGTATTTAAGCAGTGGACTGTCTGTATATGGATATGTTTCGTAACTTTATGGACACGGACCTCCTGTACAATAATGCAGCTGAGTGACATAAATGATCAATCTACGGGATATACAATAATCAATCGACAGGGTGTTCAGAAACGAACGTACGATAAGCACACCACGCTAATATTGGGCTGAATTGGAGACGAATGCTGTAAAACGACATTTTACGTACACAATGTGGCAACGTGTAACGGATTAAATCTCCTCTTGCGCTCTACAGATATCTTACTTTTCTTACTACTACTGTTCTGACAGTCATATTATGGGCGCAGATTCAAATACTCGAACAGTCCAAACATGATTCTATGTTAGAATGTAGTGGATTGTGGACATACGCCATTGCTCATGTTTTGATGATCAAACATGTATAGAATGACAAAATACGAAAAATAACAAGAAAAAACAAATATAAAACACACAAAAAATAGAAAAAAAAGTAATCCCCAAAGGAATTCTAACTGTAAACTCCCATTGCAACAAATACTTAAAAATCTCATTATTCTATGTAAACTCGACGCAACATGCATTACATAATACCTGTACGTGGAACGCAAGAGGGGGACTTTCTCCGTGCTGCGTTGCCACATTGTGCGCGTGAAATGTCATCGTACAACATTTTGCCATTGACATTTTCGTCTCCAATTCAGCCAAGGGCTCACGCGGTGTTCTTATTTTACTGCCGTTTCTATACACCTAGTGTACTGTAACAGAAGTGAACTATTTTTACCGGTCGGAGAGACTGTAATTTCGTGTACAGTGGCAGAAAACTTGAAATCCCTACAGCCGCAGATTATCGGCAGTCACAGCAGTTCGTCGGTTGCGCCTTTGAAAATTCGTGAAGCTACGAAATTTGATTAAGGGCGTTGAACCCGTAAGATTTCATTTTTTTATATTCGTGCCAAACACCGTTCAACTTTTGCACGTCAGATAACACGTCGTTTCCCCAAATAAAAAATAAATTAGGCCCCATAGTTTTTGCAAAATCACTCATCAAAGTCACGAAATGGCCATTACGGTGCAGCCAAAATAAAAAAAAAAAAGTAATTAACTAATGAATTCAAAATTACGGGAACTGAAAATCAGTGTATCAATGCATTTCATGACATGTTTGACAAAAGTTAGTTTTGAATATTTAAGTAGTAGCCGAATGTCAAAGTTATGCAAAAATTTACTCATTTTCATAAATTTTTTAAAAATACAAATATATATCGCTTTGTGTTTACAAAGTGTCTTGAAGTAGTTCACATCATTAAGTAAAGATATGAATTATCTTGATTCTGCAAGCTAATTATTTTTTATTATTTTGGCTACACCGCAACTGCCATTTTGTGACTTTGATAGGTGATTATGCTAAAACTATGGGTCCTAATTTTTTTATTCGGGGAAATTACATGTTATCTGATGTGTAAAAAATGAACAATGTTTGGCACAAATACAAAATTTAGAATTTTTACGGGTCCAACGTCCTTAAAGAATAAGATGTTTATAGTTTGCACATTTACTAATATAATGACTCATTGTTCATAATTTTGATGGTCCATAAATGGACACTGACGTACTTGTCGGTAGAGCACATTGATTCGAATCGTGTGTTTAAACGTTTTTCCGTGGTTGTTATGTCAGATTATCGTTTTTAAATTGACTATCTGTTATTCCAAGTAACATTAATCAAATTGTGTAGTATATTCTGTTTATGGACACAATAAAAAAATGCTGATACATCAAATATTGAAGAGCAACTTTAATTTTAATTTTCCTCTGTAATCCTTGAAACACAACTGTCGAAACATTTACAGACATTTCTTAACGTAAGATTAAAAAGAAAAAAATACTGTACATAAAACTACACTTTATCAAGAATAGTATAAAAAATTTATTGAAGCAACTGGCGGTAATAACTACGTAAGGTTGATTTTAAAAATAACACAGTAAAGCATTAATCGTATACAATTGGTATTTATACAGATATGTACATTAATGTTACATTTTATTCTGTAACTGAAGTTGTAAATATACTTTCCACATGTAGATCTGTAGGTCAGTCTTTATAGTGTAGCACCTACATAAAGCTACATCATTTTCCAAATTATGTACACGTTATATGGATTCTGGCGTTAGTCAATGTTATTTACTAAAAGCTGTGACGTTTGCATTATTCTCATTGTGGATTATTATATGTATCTAAACTCTGAATTGCAAATATTTTCGTGGCCATTTATTATAATTTTTAGTTTGCCGAACGATGGACGAATACTAAAGTACCTGAAGTTATGCTACAGATGACAATTATCTCCTATGATCGGACCAAAGAAAAAAAATAACCACGTTCAATTCCTGTTCAATGGTAACATTATTTGGTTTGCTAAAATTACTTGGAGTGTAAAATATAAAACAAATATTAGGGTTTAGGTACTCGGACTGTATATCACATGTTTTGTTTCATGTTTCTGAGTTTTGCAATATAAGTAAATGTTTCTTTAGTTAGGTGTAATTTATTTTTCCTTAATTGTACCTGAAAAACATAAGTGCGTGTTAATGGACTCCCGTGTCAGAATGAAAATAAACTTTTTTTTAATTTATGTTAATTTATATAGAATTTAAAGTTATTTTAAGTAGTCTTGTCTTTATTAAGGAGATAATTTTTGCTCTATACGTTGTGAAACATTATTAGCTATTTAAATATTTATAAAACAATATATGATTTTATTCTACTTCAATTACTCCAACATAAGGTATGTATAACATATATTCTTACCACCATGTGTATAAGACTGCATTTTGAAAAGTCAGTTTACGACAAAAATTTGTACGTACTGGACGTATGGATAAGAACGTATACTTCACGTAAGAAAATAACTGTGGTTCTCGGTGGTTAATCACGCATTGTTCGAAGTTGTTTCATGACCACACTTCCGTACAAGTAACTTTTTCAGCCGCGTGTCGAATAGTTTTGTTCTTGGTGAAGGAAGGGGGAACTGAAGGGAAGGGAGAGGCTCCTTGATTTGTGGATAATTGCCTAGAATTCGGCGCCAAAATGTTTAGAATTTGTGATGTTATTACTTTTACATTATATGAGATGTTGCATGGCGTTTTAAATCAAACTGAATTTTAAAATGTATTAGTTTCTCTTGTTTATTTTCTCGTCTTTAATTCCAAACAAAAGTTAAGTTTCGTGAGGTTCTATACATATTGTTGGTCTACATAAAAATCGTAAATTGTGACAGAAAGGAAAATTTATTCTCATTTTGACATTCGCATGTGTGTTATGTAGGCCTACATGTTTTCGTCGTAAACCGATCTTAAGCTCTATTTTAGTTTTGTAAGAAATTTCAGGGACGTTTAGTAAGGACTGTCTTTATAACGCCAATATAAAACGGCACAAACAAGTTTAGAAATATTCCATTGGGACTCCACCTTCAATTTCATGTCTCTAACGACCTTGACTGTCATATTATTAAATTTCTGACAACAGTAAAATATTATATTTGACCAAAAATAAGTTACCTTTCAGAAGAACATAACATATACCAACGCTTGAAATTTTTTACGGTTATGTAACTTAACGACGCTGCCTTCACAGTTTCTCTTGCCTTAGAAACCAAGACATTAAATGTATGTGTATTTTACTATTTCAATTAATTTACAATATGTGCACGACGCTGCATTTGAAATATACAGATGAATTACAATTGGATATTACCAACTTAGCACCCTCGAAGTCACAATAGTAACACTGACATTGTCTTTAGTTCTTTATTTTATCAATCGTATCGCACTATCGTTCCTTTCTTTTTAAAATCTGATTCGTTTTTGCCTCCCTGGGTAGTTCCCGCCCTCTGAGCCAACCCCTGCATGTAATATCTGAGAGGGAAGTACTGTAAGCACGCACAATAATTCTGTTAAAAAGGAACAACAATATACAGTTTGGTTTGTCAGTCTGTATTATCCTTACAACAATATGTCCTGCAGAAGAATAAAAACAGTTTCTATTTTTTACAGAATATACCGACATAGGAAGAATCCAGGTAGGCACCAATAACAAAGTAATATTGTTGTCTCTATTTTAACAAAATCGTAATTACAACAATACATTTTTCTCGGGGTACGTAACGAAATAGAGCCAAACGAAATCACTAGTACAATTTTTCGTTACAGCTCTCAGTTTGAAATCAATTTTCATAAAAATAGTATCACATTTGAAAAGGTGCATCAGATAAAGATTTCTGTAGTAGGGACCAGTATGGAGTTTAATTTGGTTTGTAATGTAGTCACTAAGAAAACTACGAGGAGCTTGATGCTAATAGTATTTACTTCCGTTCAATAAAAATATAGCTGTGTTGTTGATCTAATTCTAGGCTGTTTTAAACAAATCAGGGAGCCTCTTCTTTCCCCTTAATTCCCGCCTCCTTCACCAAGAACACAACCATTCGACATTTGATTGGCGCCGAGGGTTATTTCCAGAAACTAATCAGCTACCATGGAGGCTAATTCTACGTGTAGGCTAGACCGGTTAATCAACGAACATGTTCAGTGTGTTGAGGATACCCAGAGTGTTGCAAAATTCACAGGTTATGTAACAATTTGGAAACAACGTCATGTACTGGAAAATACTTTCACAGTTCCGAAATTGTTTCCTCGCCTATCTTCTCTCACTCTTACCATGCGCTTATGTAGACTGCTTTCTCTCTTCGCTCACGCTGCTTCTCAGTTACTATCTGTTTTAAAACGCTATAAATTTCCATTTCCTGAGGAGTGGCTGCAAAATAGCAAGCGTACAGAAGGAAAGTATTGCAGTGTTGACAGATGGAATGCGGGACGAGGCACAGTAAAAAGAAAACAGTGACCTTCACATTGTTTGAGACTAGGGTCACATTAGAGTTGAAGAAAGTTGGCGCTGATCGAAATATGCAAATTAACTTTCGTTATAAACGTTGAATAATCAAAAATTTTGCCTCATGTTACAAAATTTTACATTAGTCATAATGACATAGTAGGCTATGTAGCCGTTTGAAAAACGTACGCCTACGCCTGCATCAAAACAAGTTTCGCAATATGTCGTTATTGATAAGTTGCTATTTATATTTATTAGTACTGTTACAAATTATTTTATGCCTTTCAGTGTTCTTATCTGCATTTTATTGGGATATATCACTTAGTTTTCCACGCGATTGTTTTAATTATTGGAACGTGTTAAGCTAAATAAAATAGCTTTTTTTTTACTGCGAATAAGGTTACGGTGGGCCGAAAGAAACGTTAATAAGGGTAGCACTTTGGAAGCCACTGGTCTACAAAACGAGCAGAGTTTGGTACATTGGAGAAATGATAGGCGTTTATGAAAGTCACGAGGTTGCCCCAGGAAGAACAAAATTAAAAAAAAAAAAACGTGTTTAAACAGTATCCCAAGTGATTTCCCCTGGTCCAAAATTCAAATGGAGGGGGTTCTTGATCAACTCATGGCTAAACATTGCTTGAGAGCAGGGTAGGGTGCTTTCAGCGGACGAAACACATACTAGACATAATCAAAACAACAATTAAGTGAAATTGTGTCAAAAAATATTGAAGAAAAAATCATGAAATTTGTATTGGGAACTTGAGAAGAGGAAAAGGTAAAGTGCTGGAGCTTGACAATTTAATTTTGGGGAATACGTAACATATTAATACAGTATTACTTAACATTGCGTTCCTTTATTTGTTTTTTTCTCAAGTTTGTCTTCGGATGTAAATGATGTATCAAAATCTGCAACTGTCACTGCATTTAGCAAAATACAAAACAGATGTGTGAAAAATGAGAATTAATTTAGAATTCCATAATCTCATATCCCTGAATTGCTTGCAGGAATTTAGAAAACCTGTATGTGTGACCGAGAAAACCTACCCAACTTCAGCAGGTAACTTTTCATTAACGCATAACACGTTTTTTACTTGTGTGTAGGACTGAGGAAATTGTACAAGAAGTGAACGTGTCAATACTGGAGGAGTTGGATGCAGTAACAATAAAAGGAGTGAACACAGCATCGCTGGTGGGTATGGTCGTGGCGACGCTGCAGGGGTAGTCGTGGCTAAGCTGGAAGGGGTAGGTGCGGAACACTGAAAGGGGTGAATGTGGCTATGCTGGAGGGAGTGGATGCGGCAATACTGGGGGACGTGGATGTGGCAATGCTGGAGTAGGAAAACCTGACAGTGCTGGACGTGGTGGATGCGGCAACGCTGGAAGGGGTGGATGTGGCTACGTTGGAGGGAGTGGATGCGGCAATGCTGGAGACTGGAGGGGGTGGAATGCGGCAACACTGGGGGACGTGGATGTGGCAATGCTGGAGTAGGAAAACCTGACAGTGTTGGAAGGGGTGGATGCGGCAACGCTGGAAGGGGTGGATGTGGCTATGTTGGAGGGAGTGGATGCGGCAATGCTGGAGAATGGAGGGGGTGGAATGCGGCAACACTGGAAAGAGGTAGTCGCTGTAATGCTGAAGGGGGTAGACCTGACAATCCTGGAGGGCGAACGCAGCAACACTGGAAGGGGTGGACGCGGCAACACTGGAGGGAGCTGGTCGCCTCGGCTCAACACACGCGTGCAGGCCTCCTCAGATAGAGTAGACGATGGCAAGGATGGCGAAGAGCAAGCAGTAGAGCAGGAACATGAGCCTGTCGAGCGCGGCGGCCAGCAGCACCCAGTCGTACTGAGAACTGGCCTTGGTGTCGCGCGGGATCATCTGTCGGTCGTCGTTGTGGTCCTCGAACGACGCCGCCTGCGTCTCCCGCATCTCCTCCGCATGGCCCGACATCATCACCTGGTGCACCTGTCCGCACACACACCCTTCTTTATCTCACGTGAAAGCCTCCAATAAGCATTCGCGTGTCTTCTAATGACTCAAAAACAGATCAATCGACTTTAACATAATTTTACACAGAACATATGACACATATATATCCGAGTTTAAAATGTTTTAGACTTTTCAAAGTCTAAACAATTCACAGAAAATAATTAACAAATTCAGCAAAACAAAATCTACGAATTCTTTTGATTTTGAGTACATTTTTCGTGAGAGCTCTCATTGCAAAATGTATTAAATAATCCCAAATAATATTACAGCAAAAATATACTTAATCCAAGATGGCGACTGATGTTCAATCTTAAGAGAACGTAGCACATATATTTACCCAAAAAGGTTCATTGAAATCTGCAGTTTTTTTTTAAGTCGGGACAGAAAAACCACAATACGGCAATTCCAGGTTACACGTGTTGCTACTTTGTGCTAGAGTGACACAGCCCTTCAGCAAAATGTAATATGCCAAAATGCAATCAAGATAATAAAATTCGACGATACAAATTGTATACCAGATATTCAGAACTTTGGCAAAGTGCTTTCTCACAAAGCCAGTGAGAAATATTTCATAGGATTGCATACACGGATACTCTATGCCGACTTGCAAAAATGTGTTTAAGAGTTATTTAATGCAGGTGCGCAACAACAAGTGGGCTCAGGGAGGAAAAGCCTGTCTAGATTCAAGCCAGGGGTGGTTTTTTGTGTATCTGAGGAAAGGGAGGGTACAAAGGTTAAATGATCATGTGTATCTCTTTGGAAATTCTTTCTTCCGGGTTGTAAGAAAAGTAACAACCTTTTTAATGACCCCCACCCGAACACACACATGTTTACACACACACACATATGTAGTACATATATAAATACACACACAAATTAATGACTGTGTTTATTCTCTTAAAAACAAAAACATGTATTAATAAGAACTGCAACTGACCGAGACTGATTAATAGCTTATCAACATTGAAAGTACGGTGTGTTATTTTGTACTGTTTGTCAAATAGCTTATCAACATTGAAAGTACGGTGTGTTATTTTGTACTGTTTGTCAAATAGCTTATCAACATTGAAAGTACGGTGTGTTATTTTGTACTGTTTGTCAAAAATCTATAATTTATAGTTATATTTATTATACCATTACAATTTTTTGTAAATGATTCCAAAATTATTATCTAGTTTATATTGTAGGCTTCATTTACGAATAAAACCAACATGTACATGTATCGTCTTTTAGTCAGGCCTATAATAACTTGACTACAACACTCGGAACTCTTTAACGAGTCTATGTACATATTTATACAATGTTTTAAATTTTACAAAAAAAAGTACTAATGAGTATACTCAACTTTATAATGAGTGTGGGAAGTACGTGTAACTTAAGATGTACTGTAATATAAATAAATCCAAATTACTAAACTTCGTACGAGGTGAGTTGCAGTACATGTGTGAGAAGATACATGTAACACCTTTAGTACTGTAATAATTTGTAGAGAAGTGGTTAATTTGACAAATCTGACAAAATAATCATTTATTACCAAAAACACAGATGCCATTCCCTACAAATGTATAGCTACAGAATACCCTTAGCATTGCACGGTCCCATGTTTCAATAGCATATTTAATTAAACTGTTGTGTAGAAACGAACATCTTACAATGTAGAAACAATTTTAGTTACATATCTCAGGGTTATTATATTCAATCAACTAATTGTTTGTAATTTAATAATATGCCTCGACTACTCAATTAGTAGATACAATTACAACTTAAACTAGGACCTCTGGCCGTGGAGAAAACGTCTGTTCAAAATGAAACTTTAACTCATTACATTTCACTGGCTCAGATAAATAAAAGGTTTTGCCGAAACAGTTCAAACAGTTAATCCAAGTGGCGACTCAAAAGTTAAATAAAATTTAAATAGGTAATTTGAAGTTGATCTTACAGTCTTGTAGGCGATGGCTTGAAGCTCACTCCAATTATAAATTTTATAAAACTAACCAAAAATTGCCTCTTCTTAAGGTGGCTAGTACTATTGTCATTATTATTCTGCCTAGTGCTCTCTCCCTTGAGTTAACTAATTTAGGTTGATGGCAGATTAAATATAGGTTTCACAGGACCTATCTGCCATGACATCTTGCACCATTCAAAGGGAGATAGAACTGCAAGAAAAATGACACTATTGCTACAATGCAATAGTTTTAAAAAAATTGGCTGGCTCTAAGGCTTTATTGCCTGAGAGGTTTTGTACCTCTAAACATAGAGATGTGAGTAGTCAACTTATAACTGTTCCTTAATTACTGCATTCACAAAATGAATTTACATGACTGTAAATATCAAAAATTATTAAACATAAAAAAAATTATAAGATTATTTAGGGTAGTAGTTATCTGAAATTAAGTTAAAATTCATACAATCCATTTAAATATAAATTAGCTCATGAGCATATACTATATATATACTACAAGAAAATTATCTGTAATACCATTACATGAGTGTATTTGCCTTGGTAAAAGATTTTTGTTAAGGGCATGGTCTACAGCAATTTTCATCGTCATAATTTAATTTTTATATTTGTACCAGATATTTTTTCCTTATTTTAGACGTAAATTGTGACTAAATTTTACTGTAATTAAATTTCCTTACCTGCCATAGCTTTTTCGTAATGACGTGTAAGCGTTAAAATTTGCATGTTAAATGGTTTTATGTACGACACTAAAACACAAACTGACATACCGAACTGAAAAAAAATTCACAGTGAATAACAATGCTGCAGGCTACAAGATGACACCCATACAAACAGAAATTAAATACTTTTTGTATTTTTTAAAAAATTGTTTAATTTTTCCAAATTTCAGTTTATTTAAATAAAAAACTGTGTGTCAACTTGTAGCCTGCATAATCGTTATTCAATGTGATTTTTTTCAGGTTGATATGTCTGTTGGTTTTAGTGGCATACATAAAATTGTACCATGCAAATTTTTACATTTACGAGCCATTACGGAAGAACTATGAGAGAAAATAATAATTTCATGAAAGCAAAATTTCGTCTAAAATAAGAAAAAAAATATCTGGTACGAATATAAAAATAATATTATGCCGATGACAATTGCTGTAGACTGTGCGTTTGAAGGTCTGTGTGTTTGACAGGCTCGTTGATTACTGGTATAGACTAATAAATGCCTGTTTAGAGATAATATTTGATCTATTTTTCCATTCAAAATGCAGGGATAGCTCATGATCTTTCATTTGACTGTATGTGATACAATTGTCTTTTCTTATCAATAGGAAAATAATTTTTCTCACACGTAGGGACGTTGACAGTATTATCGGGCTCCAGTGCATATAATACCCGTGGCTTCATATCATGCAGCTGATGTCCACGGTCACCTCCTTTTAATTTACATTTTCATTTGCTCGACTCTGCTTTAACGTCTGACAATATTAATAGATAAGTCACCGTGTATTTACGTAAATGTGCACAATGACACAAATAACATTTTTAAATTTCTGTATTGTCTCGGGCCCCTGGCTGTGCATTACCTTCCCTTGTCAACGGTCATTCAACACGTTTCGCGCTCCAGTTCGTTGCTCAGAGTAAGGTTAATTTTACTACAGGTTAGAAAGAAAATGTGTTTTCTTATGGGAAGGTTTGACACAGGGAAAATGTCTGCCACTAGTTTCGCTGCTATCGCAAAGGGACCAGAAAAAAATAGAAAACTATAGTTAAATTTAAATTAAATATGCTTTGAAGTGACAAAAGTCAATTAACTTAATTTTTAATTAAAAAGAAACTAATTTCGCGGTTTGAATTATCAACTTTATGTAACTTATAATTCCGGAAAGCTCTGTGATTGGTCAGTTTGTACCCGTTAGTAGAGGTACGTAAATTTCGCAGATACGTTCCAGATTAGGTTGAACACATACTTCATTGTAATGTCTGTGACTTGCTGGCGGCTGTTACGAAACGCGTTTGACTACTGCAAGCCAGTAGTAAATAAGGAAATAATGCGAAGTGCTATCGCTTGCTACCTGCTTGTACGGTTATAAGCCAACAGATAATCGATTGTGGCCAGTGGGTGTATAGGACTGACAAGTATAGGCTGCTGCCAGATGAAACCGCGAAATTGACGTACCTCTACCCATTAGCGATATCAGCACTCAAGCTGCAGAAATTTTCCCTGTGAGAAACTTTTAACATTGAACTTTTTAACTTTTAGTAGATTTAACGATAGTCATAGCTAGGGACCCCCCAGTGGCGGTTCGTGGGTTGTTGCCAGGTGGGGCTGCAGATAGTCGGAACTGTACACTCTTGATGAACGCGCCGTAGACCAACGACCATGAAATATTTGCCGGCTACTAGATATGTTGTGACCACTCAGTAGTAAGGGGCACCTGCACATCAGCGTGTCAGTGGCTGTAGAGTCAACCAGCGCACAACCCTATACAGCTCTAGGCAACTGCAGCCCTATCTGGCAACAACCCACGAGCCGCCACTGGGGACCCTGTTTTTCGCGGAAAGAATTTTGCCCTACTTTGTTTCAGTGCCTTACGCGCACATCTGCAGTTCTGCTTCGTTATCAGAGGTTGGATATTTTAACTCTCACGAGCCTTGGGATTCTACCGACAATTCATAGGCGTGTGGTGTCGCAGAAACGTTATTGTGAGTGGTTCAGTCAAATGATATACGGTTCTTCACAAAGACATGCTGCCAATAACCGTTAAGCAGAATTGCAGATGTACACGTACGGCACTGAAACAAACTGGTGTAAAATTATTCCCGCAAAACCAGGGGTCCTTACTCATAGCGAATTCGAACGAGAAACGTCGGCAACGTCGGCTTTGTAATCTAAGACGTTGCAACACGCCTATTAGCGTGGTTACACGCCTTGCAAGGAAGTCGCAATGCCTGCATATCTTTCAGGCGTTACCAAAAATACATACGATTTTCTCTAAAACGGCTAACTCTAGCAATTTTCGACTGAACTACTTTCTTTTTCAATTAATATTCCGCGCCTGTTTAATATTCTGTAGTAGAACATGAATGACAGTGAAGTGTTTCGAAGTTAGAAGCAAAAGAAAAGTGTCGTGCCCCATTTGAACATTGATGGGCCGATGCCATTAGTCAACTAAATTACTGAGAATCAGCGGCGGATCTAGTGGGTCGTTAGGAAGGGGGGGGGGGGCAGACTGCCCCAAGCGCCGTGTTAGAAGGAGCGCTGGTGGAGCCGAAAATTTTTACTTTGGAATTAAATGTAAATGTGTGTAAAAATACAATACCTACCAATATTTAGACTTTTACTAGTTTTGTATTTTTTTTAACCTTGATCCTCATACAATGTTATAAATACAGTGTTTACAATTAAAATGTGAACTGCTAATGGTAGCTAGTAAGTACAGGTTTTATTCATTTCTAATAAAATTTTGTAATGTTATTTACGCGGGCGCAAAACAACGTGTGCAAGATACGTTTGTTACTGTTAGGTTGATTAGACTGATGGGAAAAGGGTTTGTTAAAAAAAAGGGGGGGGGGGGAAACACAATTATTGCCCCGGGCGAAGGAAAGCCTAGATACGTCCCAGCTAAGAATGAAGAAAAGTAATTTATAAGACGCTGTACAAAGTTTCGTTATTTAATATTTAGGTTTTGAATTTTAATTAAATTGTAATTTGAAAGTCTATTTTCAGGGTGGCATTACTCCCACAATTTTCACTTTAGGGACAAATTGAAAACACATTTTCGACACGGTTTCTCGCGAGCTATCACCACGCGAAATTAACACACTCCGTCCTGACTCACGGTATTGAGATAGCTGCATGGAAAACCGGAAATTTGTTAAACTGCACATGCCGTATGGAAGAGTGGCCATTGTGTTTACCTGTTGGAAGCTACGTGTCCTGAAAACCAAATTGGTAGTTGTAACTGCACTCGTGAAGCGTTTCTCAGAACTTTAAAGTACCCGCACACTTTTAGTACGCGTGATTTATGTCATACCATTATCGATAAGGGAGAAAATTAAAATAAAAACCTTTACTTAACAAATTAAGGTACATATATTACCGATGTGACCTACCAGTAGTTGGCTACAGAGAAACAATGTTTTGTTTCGAATTTTTCACATTTATGTACAAAACAAGGTTTCACTTTAGGCAACTACCGAAAGATCTATCAATAATGTAAGTGCAAGTGCTTGAAGTCATTTATTATTTCGAATTTTTAAATTCCTTCCTGATTAAAATTTTTGCAAGATTTAATTGAATGAGTGAGAGATTTTGGTCAGCACTTAACATCGACGTCTTTAGCGCTGGTGAGAGGTGACATGAGGTGAGTATGGAGCAGCGCCGGAATGAAAAGGTAGGGAAAACGGGAGATTCCTGAAAAAACCTCCGACCAAAGGCATCGTCCGGCACGGTTCCCACATGCGACCCCGCCAGGAATCGAACCCGGATCGCAATGGTGGGAGGCGAATGGTCTGACCATTCGGCCACCGCGAACCCTACGGTTAAGTTGAAAATATTTCAACAGGGACGTAGTTAATAAGATTACCTTTCATTGTATTCGAAAAATTAAAGCATAACTACGAAATAATTTGGCTAATTTAAATTTTGAGAAAAAAAATTTTCTCTCGCCAAATAATAAACACTAAATAACTCCCATTACAGATTTCATTCGATAATATGCACCTTATTACTATAAGGTAATGTATCAATAAAGACATTTTACGGTTTTTCACCACATTCTCCATTTGTTAAACAAAACGAATATTGTTAATAAAAGAGGTGATGCAACCTCTAAAGTAGTGCTTTTATTTTAGTTCTCTCCCTCATGGATAGTAATATGACATTAAAAAATGTGCCCACGAACAGCTGTTCAGAAAGTGTGTTGAACTTCTACAGTTCTCACAACGCCTCATAAATGCAGATTCAACTATCAATCTTTGTGAGATAATTAAATGTTTGTTGCAATGGGAGTTTGCAATTAGAATAAATTGGTTTGTGGACATACGCCATTGCTCATGTTTTGCTGATCAAACTTGTGTTGAATGACGAAGTGCAAAAAATAACAAAAAAACAGACATAAAACACATAAAAAACAGAGAAATAAGCAATCCCAAAGGAATTCTGTCAGGTTATGTATTATTATTATTTTTTTAAGTAGACAACAAAGAATTCTAAACGTAGAATCCAGTCGAATATCGACACAACACCGAGACACAAAAGACAGACATACCATAGTGACGCAGTTTGAAGTGTGTCTTCTTTTTGTAGGTAAACGCATCAGAAATATTATTAGTTGTACAAGAAAAAAATACTTTCCGTGCCATGCTACAGTGCGGCTCACACGCCAGGTTCACTATTACGTTACTACACCGCCTGGTTGGCGCAGGAACTGCGTGCAGAGTGTTCGGAGTTACGTTTTTTCTCAGACACCAGTAAACGTGCGTCCACTATGCTTATCTACGAAAAGAAAATATACTTCACACTACTTGTGAATGTGACTGTTGAGACATCACGCACATTGGAAGCACTATTTTAAAGCCGTCAAACTTGGCTAAAATCGGCTTTTTAAAGCGGTTGTTTCTCTATATATTTGTAACGGATTTGTTGGAAATTGAGGACTACAAGTACATTGGACTTTGCTACAGTGACGCGTGTAATAAAATGATAGGGTCACAGGTTAAAGTCCCACAGTACAAACGTTACGGCGAGAACACTGCGCGCGCGTTTACGACTTTGGCCGTAGAGGCGATATTACAATACATGTGCCGACCAACGTCGCTCGTAGCGCCTCACACACACGAACATACCCTTCGCCAGGCGGCCGCCTTAATATTGCCGTATTTTAAAATACTTCTGCTTTTAACTTAAAACGTCAACCTTCAGATTCGTGTTCAGCGTCAATAAATCGCTTAAGGTAGTCGCCTAGTTGGACGTACTACGTTCATGTCCAAGAATCACGGAGACAGAGCACGTGCATAAATAATCTTGCTAACGTCTATACGTGAGTCATCTCGCCTCTATGAGACATTCCGTGGTGACCCTAAAATTGTATGACGTAATATTTTAGATAAAGGTGTGTTATACCCGTCTATTAATTTTTAAATATTCTGAACCAAGATAATTATGGCTAAAATATACCGCGAAAACGCCTATTTTTGCCATTTTCGAATGCGAGAAAATGAGCTTTAAGGGTGTTCAAGTGGGGAAAAAACATAATTTTATACGTGTATGAGATAGTATTAGTTATGTATTCGTTACTTGTTAAAGAATTTTCCTCTTACAAAATTTTTTTAGCTCAACGAGTTTTCCCATAATGTCACTTCAATGTCAAAATGTGCACGTTTTTTAGTTCTTATAAGTCGCAAAAACCAATGAACATAAATAAATTTAAAAAACTACACCGAAACTACATGTCACGGGCTACTGTTTGACATGTTTTACATCAATCAAGAAATATTTTTGTATTTAAAAAAATTCTGAAATTTCGATTTTTTTTTTTGTGGTTTTTGCGGCTTGTTTGTAAGACATGAAAACTTGCCAATTTTGACTTTTGAAGTGCCATTATGGGAAAACTGGTTGAGTTAAATTTTTTTATATACGAGGAAAATGTACTGCCAAGTAACATCTACAAAACTAACAGTGTTTCACACAAATATAAAATTATGATTTTTCCCCACTCAGGAAATAATTGATATATTTAAATTATAATAATTCGCCGTGAGCTAACATCCCATGAGCTTTGCAATAAAATATTTTAAAACTTACAACGTAACATTTAGAAAATTTTAAAAAGATCGCAAAAATACAGAAAACAATTGCAAATTGAAAATTTTTTTTTAAATATAAAAATAGTTCATGGGATATATTCTAAATGCTTTATTACGTAGCCCATTGTATGTTATTTCACCATGAATTGTTTCACTTACGTTTTCTCTATTTGCATTGCAGCAGAACATGCAAAATTTTACTTTGACACACCGTTATGAGAAAACTGTGCGAGCTAAAATTGTTTTGTAAGAGGAAACTGTACTAACAGGTATCGTCTACGAAACTAACACTATTTCATATAAATATAAAATTATGATTTTATCGGACTTGAACAGCCTTAAGCGCGTTCATGAGGGGGAAGAATCATAATTTTATATTTGTGCGAAATAGTGTTAGTTTTGTACACAATACTTGTGAGTATATTTTCCTCTCAGAAAAAAAATCCTCAGCCAGTTTTCCCACGATGGCATTTCAAAGTAAACATTTGCATGTTTGTACTTCATGACCAGCGCAAAAACCAGTAAACATAATGAAAATAAATATCTCACATGAAAACTACATATCTCGGGTTACGTATTGAAACATATTAAAACACATTACAAAATATTTATGTATTTAAAAAATTTATAAACATAGCTGTAACATATAAAGTGCGGAGATTATTATACGTAACTTCACCTCTCTCACTCATACACCAGACATGAGCTTATTGGGCTCGCAATACTATAACGAGAAATGTCAGTCCTTGCCCAGTCTACAAAATTATAATATTTCTAAGAAACAAAGTAGCACATGGAAGTTTACTTTCAGGAACTTTATATTGTTTAAATTTCATACAGTAGTCAACAGTTCCTATTAG
>PNEQ01034745.1:7159-29723 GCA_003012365.1 Medauroidea extradentata | reverse complement strand
CAAGTCACCCCACATGACCAAAGTCACCCCACATTACCAAATTACCACACATTACCAAATTACCACACATTACCAAATTAACACACATGACCAAAGTAATCCCTCATGAACAAAGTCACCCTATATGACCAAAGTAACCCAATGTGCCCAAAATCACCTCTCATATCCTAAGTCACCCCACATGTCCAAAGTCACCCAACATGTCCAAAGTCACCCACATGACCAAAGTCACCCCATATGACCAAAGTCACCTTACATGACCAAAGTAACCCCATGTACCCTAAATCACCCCACATATCCAAAGTCACCCCACATGTCTAAAGTCACCCAACATGTCCCAAGTCACCCCACATGACGAAAGTCACCCCACATTACCAAATTACTACACATGACCAAAGTAACCCCTCATGACCAGTCACCCTACATGACCAAAATAACCCCATGTGCCCAAAATCAACCTACATATCCAAAGTTACCCCACAAGTCTAAAGTCACCCAACATGTCCCAAGTCACCGCACATGACCAAAGTCACCCCACATGACCAAATTACCACACATGACCAAAGTAAACCCTCATGACCAGTCACCCTACATGACCAAAGTAACACCATGTGCCCAAAATCAACCTACATATCCAAAGTTACCCCACATGTCCAAAGTCTCCCCACATGTCCAAAGTCACTCCACGCGACCAGTGTCATCCACATGACTAAAGTAACCCCATGTGCCCAAAATCACCCCTCATATGCTAAGTCACCCCACATGTCCAAAGACACCCATCATGTCCCAAGCCACCCCACATATCCAAAGTCACCCCACATGTCCAAAGTCACCCAACATGTCCCAAGTCACCCCACATGAACAAAGTCACCCCACATGACCAAATTACCACACATGACCAAAGTAACACATCATGACCAAAGTCACCATACATGACCAAATTAACCCCATGTGCCCAAAATCAACCTACATATCCAAAGTAACCCTACATGTCCAAAGTCACCTAACATGTCCAAAGTCACTCCACATGACCAATGTCACCCCACATGACCAAAGTCGCCCTACATGACCAGTCACACCATACGTCCAAAGTCACCCCATATGACCAAAGTCACCTCACATGACCAAAGTAACCCCATGTACCCAAAATCACCCCACATATCCAAAGTCACCCCTAATGTCTAAAGTCACCCAACATGTCCCAAGTCACCCCAAATGACCAAAGTCACCCCACATGACCAAAGTCACCCCACCTGACCAAATTACCACACATGACCAAATAAACCCTCATGACCAGTCACCCTACATGACCAAAGTAACCCCACGTGCCCAAAATCAACCTACATATCCAAAGTCACACCGAATGTCCAAAGTCACCCAACATGTCCAAAGTCGCCCACATGACCAAAGTCACCCTACATGACCAAAGTCACAACATACGTCCAAAGTCACACCATATGACCAAAGTCACCTGACATGACCAAAGTCACCCATCATGTCCCAAGTCACCCCACATATCCAAAGTCACCCCACATGTCGAAAGTCACCCAACATGTCCCAAGTCACCCCACATGACCAAAGTCATACCACATGACAAAATTACCACACATGACCAAAGTAACACCTCATGACCAAAGTCACCCTACATGACCAAATTAACCCCATGTGCCCAAAATTAACCTACATATCCAAAGTTACCCTTCATGTCCAAAGTCACCTACCACGTCCAAAGTCACTCCACATGACCAATGTCACCCCACATGACCAAAGTCACCCTTCATGTCCAAAGTAACCCCATGTTCCCAAAATCACCCTACATATCCAAAGTTACCTCACATGTCTAAAGTCACCCCACATGTCCAAAGTCACTCCACATGACCAATGTCACCCCACATGACCAAAGTCACCCCACATGACCAAAGTAACCCCATGCGCCCAAAATCACCTCTCATATACTAAGTCACCCCACATGTCCAAAGTCACCCCACATAACCAAAGTCACCCCACATAACCAAGTCACCCCACATAACTAAAGTCACCCCACATGTCTAAAGTCACCCCTATGACCAAACTCACAACACATGTCCAAAATCACCCCATATGTCCAAAGTCATCCCACATGTCCAAAGTCACCCCACATGTCCAAAGTCACCACACATGTCCAAAGTCACCCCACATGACCAAAGTCATACCACATGACCAAATTACCACACATGACCAAAGTAACACCTCATGACCAAAGTCACCCTACATGATTAAATTAACCCCATGTGCCCAAAATGAACCTACATATCCAAAGTTACCCTACATGTCCAAAGTCACCTACCACATCCAAAGTCACTCCACATGACCAATGTCACCCACCATGACCAAAGTCACCCTACATGACTAAAGTAACCCCATGAACCAAAAATCACCCCTCATATCCTAAGTCACCCAACATGTCCAAAGTCACCCTACATGTCGGAAATCATCCCATGTGTCCAAAGTCACCCCACATAATCAAATTCACCCCACATAACCAAAGTCACCCCACATAAATAAAGTCACCCCACATGTCTAAAGTTACCCCCATGACCAAAGTCACAACACATGTCCAAAATCACCCCATATGTCCAAAGTCATCCCACATGTCCAATGTCATCCCACATGTCCAAAGTCACCACACATGTCCAAAGTCACCCCACATGACCAAAATAACCCCACATGACCAAAGTCACCTCATTTGACCAAAGTCACCCTATATGACCAAAGTCACCCCACATGACCAAAGTAACACCATGTGCCCAAAATAATCCCACATATTTAAAGTCAATAAACATGACCAAAGTCACCCCACATGACCAAAGTCACCTCACATGACCAAATAACCCCAAATGACCAAATCACCCCACATGTCCAAAGTCATGCTACATGTCTAAAGTCACCCTACATGACCAGTCACCCACATGTCCAAAGTCACCCCACATTACCAAAGTCACCCCACATTACCAAAGTCACCCCACATGTCCAAAATCACCCCAACATGTCAAAAGTCACCCCATATGATCGAAGTCAAACCACATGACCAAAGTCACCCCACATGACCAAAATCACCTCATTTGACCAAAGTAACCCCACATTACCAAAGTCACCCCACATGTCCAAAGTCACACCACATGACCAAAGTAACACCATGCGCCCAAAATCACCCCTCATATCCTAAGTCACCCAATGTGTCCAAAGTCACCACACATAACCAAAGTTACCCCACATGACCAAAGTTACCCCACATGTCCAAAGTCACCCCACATGAACAAAGTAACACCATGCGCCCAAAATCACCCCTCATATCCTAAGTCACCCCACATGTCCAAAGTCACCCCACATGTCCAAAGTCACCCCACATGTCCAAAGTCACCCCACATGTCCAAAGTCACCCCACATGTCCAATGTCACCCCACATGTCCGAAATCATCCCACATGACCAAAGTAACCCCATGTGCCCAAAATCAACCTAAATATCTAAAGTTACCCCACATGTCCAAATTTACACCACATGTCCAAAATCAATCCACATTATCAATGTCACCCCACATGACCAAAGTCACCCCACATGAACAAAGTAACCCCATGCGCCCAAAATCACCTCTCATATCCTAAGTCACCACACATGTCCAAAGTTACCCAACCTGTCCAAAGTCACCCACATGACCAAAGTTCAACCAACATGACCAAAGTCACACCATACGACCAAAGTCAACCCATATGACAAATGTCACCTCACATGACAAAAGTAACCCCATGTACCCCGAATCACCCCACATATCCAAAGTCACCCTACATGTCTAAAGTCACCCAACGTGTCCCAAGTCACCCCACATGACCAAAGTCACCCCACATGACCAAATTACCACACATGACCAAAGTAAACCCTCATGACCAAAGTCACACTACATGACCAAATAACACCATTCGCCCAAAATCACCTCTCATATCCTAAGTCACCCATCATGTCCAAAGACACCACATATGACCAAAGTATCCCCCACTTTACCAAAGTCACAGCACATGTACAAAATCACCAAACATGACCAAAGTAACACCAAGAGCCCAAAATCACCCCTCATATACTAAGTAACCCAATGTGTCCAAAGTCACCACACATGACCAAAGTTACCCCACATGACCAAAGTTACCCCACATGTCCAAAGTCACTTCACATGACAAAAGTAACACCATGCGCCAAAAATCACCCCGCATATCTTAAGTCACCCTACATGTCCAAAGTCACCCAACATGTTCAAAGTCACCCCACATGTCGAAAGTCACCCCACATGTCCAAAGTCACCCCACATGTCCGAATTCATCCCACATGTCCAAAGTCACCCCACATGTCCAAAGTCACCCTACATGTCTGAAATCATTCCATGTGTCTAAGGTCACCCCATATAACCAAAGTCATCCACATGACTAAAGTAACCCCATGCGCCCAAAATCACCCCTCATATCTTAAGTCACCCCACATGTCCAAAGTCACCCATCATGTCCCAAGTCACCCCACATGTCCAAAGTCACCCCACATGACCAAAGTCAGACCTCATGTCTAAAATCACTCCACATGTCCAAAGTCATCCCACATGTCCATGGTCACACCACATGACCAAAGTCACCCCACATGACCAAAGTCACCCCACATGACCAAAGTCACCCCACATGACCAAAGTCACCTCATTTGACCTAAGTCACCCCATATGACCAAAGTCACCCCATATGACCAAATTCACCCCACCTGACCAAAGTAACACCATGTGCCAAAATCATCCCACATATTCAAAGTCACTAAACATGTCCAAAGTCACCCCACATGACCAAAGTCACCCCACATGACCAAATCACCCCACATGTCTAAAGTCATGCCACATGTCTAAATTCACCCCACATGACCAGTCACCGCTCATATCCTATGTCACCCCACATATCCAAAGTCACCCATCATGTCCAAGTCACCCCACATGTCCAAAGTCACCCCACATGACCAAAGTCAGACCTCATGTCCAAAATCACCCCACATGTCCAAAGTCGTCCCACATGTCCAAAGTCACACCACATGACCAAAGTCAGCCCACATGACCAAAGTCATCAAACATGTACAAAGTAAACCCATGTGCCCAAAATCAACCTACATATCCAAAGTTACCCCACATGTCCAAAGTCACCACACATGTCCAAAGTCACTCCACATGACCAAAGTCACCCCACATGACCAAAGTCACCCCACATGACCAAAGTCACCCCACATGTCCAAAGTCACCCCACATGTCCAAAGTCACCACACATGTCCAAAGTCACCCCACATGACCAAAGTCACCCCACATGACCAAAGTCACCTCATTTGACCTAAGTCACCCCATATGACCAAAGTCACCCCATATGACCAAAGTCACCCCACCTGACCAAAGTAACACCATGTGCCCAAAATCATCCCACATATTCAAAGTCACTAAACATGTCCAAAGTCACCCCACATGACCGAAGTCACCCCACATGACCAAATCACCCCACATGTCTAAAGTCATGCCCCATGTCTAAATTCACCCCACATGACCAGTCACCCCACATGACCAAAGTCACCCCACATGACAAAAGTCACCCCACATGATCAAAGTACCCCATGTGCCCAAATTCACCCCAACATATCCAAAGTCACCCCACATTACCAAAGTCACCCTACATGTCCAAAATCACCCCAACATGTCCAAAGTCACCCCATATGATCGAAGTCAAACCACATGACCAAAGTCACCCCTCATGACCAAAGTCACCTCTTTTGACCAAAGTCACCCCACATGACCAAAGTCACCCCACATGACCAAAGTCATCCCACATGACCAAAGTAACCCCATGTGCCCAAAATCAACCTACATATCCAAAGTTACCCCCCATGTCCAAATTCACCCCACATGTCCAAAGTCACTCTACGTGACCAATGTCACCCACCATGACCAATGTCACCCCACTTGACCAAAGTCACCCCATGTGTCTAAAGTCACCCCACATGACAAAAGTCACCCCACATGTCCCAAATCACCTCACATGTCCAAAATCATCCCACATGTCCAAAGTCACCCCACATGACCAAAGTCACTCCACATGACCAAAGTCACCCCACATGACCAAAGTCACCCCACATGACCAAAGTCACCCCACATGACCAATGTCTTCCCACATGACTAAAGTAACCCCATGTGCCCAAAATCACCCCACATATCCAAAGTTACCCCACATGTCCAAAGTCACCCTACATGTCTAAAGTCACTCCACATGACCAATGTCACCCTTCATGACCAGTATCCCCACATGACTAAAGTAACCCCATGCACCCAAAATCACCCCTCATATCCTAAGTCACCCCATATGTCCAAAGTCACCCAACATGTCCCAAGTCACCTTACATGTCTAAAGTCATCCCACATGTCCAAAGTCTCCCCACATGTCCAAATCACCCCACATTTTCGAAATCATCCCTCATGTCCAAATTCACCCCACATGTCCAAAGTCACCCCACATGCCCAAAGTCACCCCACATGTCCAAAGTCACCCCACATGTCCAAAGTCACCCCACATGACCAAAGTCACCCCACATGACCAAAGTCACCCCATGTGACCAAAGTCACCTCATATGATCAAAGTCACCTCACATGATCAAAGTCACCTCACATGACCAAAGTAACCCCGTGTGCCCAAAATCACCTCACATATCCAAAGTCACCCCACATGACCAAAGTCACCCCACATTACCAGAGTCACCCCACATGTCTAAAGTCACCCCACATGTCCAAAATCACCCCACATGTCCAAAGTTACCCCACATGTCCGAAATTATCCCACATGTCCAAAATCATCCCACATGACCAAAGTCACCCCACATGACCAAAGTAACCCCATGTGTTCAAAATCACCCCATTTGCCCAAAATCACCCCACGTGTACGGTATTATAAAATGTTTCAAAAGTATTGGGACTGTTAAAATTTTTGATTTACCTATTATAAAATAAACAAGTTAATACTGCAAAAAGAATACAGGTGTATAAGTTGTTATAAAAATAGTACTGGGGACATCCCATATGTAAAATACTGATGGCTGATATTAGTCGCCAGAATTGTACTACAGTTTGTACGCCAATATTTTGCAGTCGATTAAAGGTTTGTCGACAGTTAATCACCACGTTCCGTCTACATGCAAGTATTTAAGAAAATTACGACATTCTTATTGTGTGTACAATACAGGTAATGCGGAAATGTCTATCTACTACAAGATACATAAATGCAAATTTTGTGCCACAGAAAGTTAGAGTTAAGAATCTAACGCAGCAAAAATTTACTGATAAGCAAAAAATATTCGGTAAAAACATTATTATCCGGTTATAATATAAAGTGAACAAAAATCATTAATGCTACTCACATTTTACAGGTAGTCTTGGAGCAAACCTTATAAAATATCAGTAGTGAATAACTTCTGTGCCATTGACCGATATACATATGTATAGTAGGATGGGTCGCAAACATACATTTTTTGAGCATTGAATTCTAAACTGACTTAAAAGTTTACTACCTTCATTCTAGTTAACAGAAAAACAGAGAAAAATTTAAAATGTACTCTTCGAGTCGTAAAAGCTTCGTTAATTTTTAACGCAACAAAATTAATTAAATTTACTTATTTTTATAATATACTGTCAACTTCATTATATCACGTGCTATGAATTTGTTGCCTGATGTCATAAAAATGTAATGTATGGTATATAACCATGGTGTACACAACAAACTTATCAAAACTTTAAATACCACATTCTATGTAATGTTAGTTGCAACTAATTAAATGTATTAAGGTTAACGTACAAAATATGTGTTCATCTGTTATATTTATATAATAATAAATATAACTATTGCACATTTTATTTGGGCACTTACCATTCCTAACTTGTATAGACGTTCAAATTACGCTTTTAATGACGTGTTCAAAGTCAGTTATTTAACCTTTTTTTACCTCACGTCTAATAAAGGAGCCCACATAACTAAAATGACTGCACAATTAAGCCAGGTAGATTGTCAGTTGTAAATAAACAAATGAACTCAAAATATTTGTGAACATAATATTGTGCGTGTGTTAACATATGGATCAATTAAGTACGTCGGCACATATCACATACCAGCATATGTCATTAACCTCATAAAAACGTATAACAACTTTATGTAGTGAACATGCTGTTATGTTTGTAAAGCTGAATAATATAATTACTTATAAGAATAATTTAACCAAAAACATTAAACAATAAAAAATTACCTAATATGACTAACCTGCACATTGGAATAGTGCAGCATAAAAAATACCTACTTGCGAAATGTCTTCACACTAATTGACTTGTAGAATATGTACGTACCTAAGCGAAGTACTTACCTTTCTGATAAATTAATGTTTATAAAATAATTGAACAAAATAGAAAACTGTTATTATCATATATAGTTTTTATAGCATACAAGACTTATAAAACTACATCAGAACCGGAGATTTGGTTGTGTTAGGCATTCACCAAATTAATAAAAAAATATTCAAGTATACTCTTGAACTGTTACTGGTGTATAGTAGTACTGTAATTATATATATATATATATATATATATATATATATATATATATATATATATATATATATATAATATTAAAGGTTTTACTGTACTAATATTTTAGTTGCTTTTTCTTCTAATTGAAAGAACGTAGATAAATATTTATTTATCATACAGTACTGAATAAATAATTTTTTTTTTTAATTTTGTAACACAACGATGACTGGTGCACAAACAAATAAATAAAATTAAGTATGCCATAACGCGTAACCGCAAATATAAACACGTGGTTTGCAATTATTTATTTACTTAAATTTTAACGATGGTTGATATTCAAAATCATTTAGGCGGCTCTCGGCATGCACACGAAAATAAAAAAAGCCACATTGTTTGAATCAATAGTATTGCCAGATATACTGTAGTAAATGTTTATATTAGTTTATTATGTACACGTTACTTATGAGTCAATAGCATCACAGTATTTTTTAACTAAGTCAACTAAACTTCAGTATAACCAAACAAACACGTGAAGTAAACATCTCCGAAAATCTCCCATAAAAGAGAGGGCTATACCACAGACTAAACAAGGGATAACAGGCAAATAATGTGTCGGTTCTCTTGGTTCAGTGAACTCGAGTGCTGGTTGCCTAGTGATGTATGCCATGTTGTAACACAGTTCTGTGTTAATATTGCACATAAGATGTTTAAAATATTTTGCAGCAATTAAAATTTCATGTATTAAAAGTGGGAAGGTACCATATAAAATACACTCATCTTGGAGTGATGTGTAGCGACAAATTGAAATATTTATTTCGTTGCAGCGTGCTTATCAGACGCTGGTCATACGAACGTATTTTCACAAGACACGTGATATTCAAAAAAGAAAAAAAAAAAAATCTTGCGTTACGGCATCAAACGGAAATCAGAAAAAATTTTTCTTCCTAATTTGCCTCCGAACAGTAATGTACGCATGTATGACCGTCCCGCTAGACATATTTTTAGCCATCTTTCAAGTAAAACAGCTTAAAAACATTTGTATACGTTAGCAGCTTACAAATTACAAATGTATTCTAACTCAAACGAAATAATTACTATATGAAGACATCACAATCCTGCAATATTACATAACACACTTTTAGCTTGGCACACAGAAGCTGTGAAAACGTAAATGTAACATGGCGCCCGACGTAACAAACTCGATGAAGTTCGCTTCTGTTGTCCTCGTTTATTCTGTGGCTATACCTAATAACCCAAATAGGAAACCAGTTCGCTAAAAACCCTGCAATGCCTCTTTTGTTTCGCTGATTTATTCTATAGGCTATCGAGGTATCACAAATTCTAGGAAATACTGAAAAATTAAATATTACTCGACCATTCCACACTTTATTATTATTATGATATCGCGTTAAGAAACACGAATCAAAACACACCACCACGCTGTGTGCGACAAGATAGCTGAGTCAGCCTTGCAAGGAGTTACTTGACAAGGCAGACGATTGTACTGCGAGCTGACATACACTGCGTATCCGCACCCACCAACTACCTCTCCCATAAAATATTGTCATATATGCTAGCTGTAAATATACATTTTATTTCCTTTCCTAAAAATTAACTCGGTACGTACATGTTCCGTAAGACGATTTTCAATATTTCAGCCGCTGTTCATAGTGTACAGAATAACTACATATACAACACCGCTGTCAAACTAACCTTCCTCCAACTATAGTATGATAGACATGTTTTACTATATATATATATATATATATATATATATATATATATATATATATATATATATATGTGTGTGTGTGTGTGTGTGTGTGTATAGTAAGTATTACCAACTATTTCCATATTCGTGAGAAATATATTTCTTTGTTTCACCATATTAATATTTTTGTTGATTTCATTGTCGTATGGTACTAATGGAAGTGTTCCTAGTAATTGCTCCAACAGATCGTTTCTAAAAATGTAAACTTCATGTACGGCGCCGATTGTTGAAACCTGTCATTTCTGCCCGTACAGGGTAGTTGAAATTTTAGTTAACCTGGAAACACTTGCTCTCCCTCAACATCTGCGGCCGAAATGCCTCAGTCTCTACGCTATTTCGCGGCTCTTCTCTGTTTTGGCGGGAAAACCATCCTCCCGGACCAGTGGACACGAGGGGTGCCTCCGACCAACCATCGCTGAGCTTCTTTCGAAGCCCTGCCCTTAGAGAGCGGATTTTGCCTTTATCCATTCACACCTTTCATTTATCAGTTATATTTAAACTACAGCCTTAATACATTACCAATGCAATTTAAACACAATCTCTCATTGAACTTTAAAATATTTCGTTATAACATTTAAGCTAATTAAAGTGATAACTCCTCCCTCTGAAGGGCGTGGATTGTCCGGAGAGGAAGGAACATAGAGGGGAGTAAAGGACTTAGCCTCCATTCTCTGCATCTGCCACGCCGAGGATAAAAAAATGTGTGTTTTGACAATTATTAAAATAGAAGTCAGCAACTGTAGTGTACTATGGTGTTTCAATGCCAACGTTTCGGTCATTCATCATACCCACTTTCTGCCATACAGTTTTCAAAACAGTTCACCAGCTCGCCCATGCAAGTACCAACACGTCTGTGAATTTAGCCACACAAAGATTTATTTGACCATCAATCAAGTCGGATGGTCGACGTTTGGGCCCGTGCTTATATCTTATGTCACCAATCTAAAATCTCTCGACATGTCTCCTCAACAGTTGAGTCCTTCCTGCTTCCATCAGCTTGGTTCGTCCATGGGCCTTCTATCTGGTTGGGCCCTTGCTGTCACCATGACCGCCTTGCTCACCATGATCGACTACTTCACCAGCTGTCCTGAGGTAGTGCGAGTGGTGGATATCGAGCCAGCCACAGTGCCATGATTGTTCTATTCCACATGGATTGCCCGATTCGGAACCCCACTGCGTTAACCACCGACCTGGTATGTCAGAGTCAACCCAGATTAAAGAACTTGCTGACCTAGCAGGTTAATCCCACCTTCGGACAACGGCCTGTCGCCTGGCCTCTAATATGATGTTGGTAGAATTTTTCACCACCAGCTCAAGGCAGCCATTCGCTGCCACAATATTTAAGGTTGGATGGATGTTCTCTCTACCATCTTGCTAGGGGTAAGTGCTGACAAGCGAAAGGACCACTGTGCCTCATCAGCTGTCTTAGTTTATGGCAAGCCACTGCGGCTGCCTGGTGAGTTTCTCGGTGAGCACCCTTCTTCCCGGCACATCGACTCTCCCGGACTTGTTAAAGGGATCCATCAGTATTTCCAAAACCTTCAGCCCATCGGTTGCTCAGGCCATGGCGAACAACAGCCATCCGTTTTCAGACCTCCAGACAGCCACCGAAATATTCGTCTACCGGGAAAGGCCTCGTGGCTCTTTGCAGGCTCCATACAAGGTCTCTTACCCAGTCGTAAAGCACTCACAGAAGACGGTGACCCTGCTGATGTGTTGCAGATAAGTCACTGTCATCATAGACCACCTCAAGCCATCATACACTATGGAGGGCCATCCACATCATGGATACTGCCCCCTGACAATACCCGCTGTGTATAACTCACCGACAGAACCATCTGCTCTGCTGAAAGGAATGCCAGCAACTACTGGCCAGACACCAGGTGTGTCTAAGCGTACAGAGGTGTGCCACGAGTGTAGCTGAAGTCTAGACGCTATATGTAGTAGTTATCTGCACACACCGGCAATTCAGCAGTTGCTCAAACATGTGCGGCTGCAACCACGCAGGGTACTTCTACCCCCTGAGCTGGGCCCAGGGAGAACAGTCTGCTATCAACCAGCGACTTTGTTAGTAAGACTCTGAGCAATATCTCGCGCGCGCGTTCCATTCCCTACATAGTTGTGTGTTAATAATGTCCATATTCTGCAAGACATGTTTTCACTAGTCTTTGTTTCCCAGCTTGCCAATCACACTATTTTAATAGCCTCTCAATTTAAGGGTCCCCCATGGCTATACGTATCATATTTATTACACATGAACTTATTTTATTAATACCCATTGCTATAACAAGGGACGTTTAAAATTAATCAAAAACCAGTAAATATAATTCAAAATATTTATCTTAGTCAATAAATAAACACTCTTGTATTAGGAATGTATTTGTATTAGTCTAACGATATATCAAATTTTAAAATATAAACATAAAATTATAAAATATCTCAAATATTCTTGTTGTGGACAGAAGCAAAGTTATAAAGCTACATGATTTTTTATTAATATTCCTCATAATCTTATTTGACATGAGTTCAGTGAAAATTAATACTTCTCAGTGTCTTTTATTATAGTTAATAACTTTTTGCATAAAAGTTTATTTATCTTTCGAACAGTTTGTAATTCATTACCATACACATGCGAAACAATAAATATTTCTATATTGGATCCAGATAACGGATTACATATATGCGTTGCTTCCAACATAGCAAAACAATTACATTTTTGAGATGTTTCCACCGATATTGTAGCAAGTATTTGAGTTTTACAGGACGTATTCCACCCTTTCACATTTTGCACGTGGAATTTGAATTTAAATACACAAAATATTCCAACTATTAAATAATATTAAGGATTAATAGCCTGGATAGATGTGTTTTACTTTTTCACTGCTTTAGGTGTGCAATATTGATATATGTGTGTATGTCCCCATACATATATGCACATATACAGGATGTTTGGGAATAAATGGTCATAAATCACATGGGCGTTTGACTACACGAAATGGAACATTGTATATTGGAGAACATTTGCTAGGAAATAGCCTGCAATTGAGCAGGGAAAAACACAAGAACGCAAATTTGAATAGTGGCGCTACGAGGCGCCAATTCAGTGGCTGAGAGCGTGCATCATTGCACTGTTATCAAGTATCAGGTGATGATGAAGGGAGGAGGGGGGACCATATACACATGTGCCCACAGATAGAAACAATTTACATGACACTGTACAGTACAACTGACTTTTGCTTGTAGTTCATTGTCGTGTTTCATTTTATATGATTAGTGCAGAGTTGACGGTTGACAGATGAATGTGCGCGGTATTGCGATAACGAATCTTGCGAACATGAACCTCATTCCACAATGGACATTTGCAGTCATGACTGATACGCACTTGGTGTATGGAGAGTCAAGATAAAACACTGATAGCAAAATCAGCTTGGTTCAAGCTTGAATCAAGATTGCCATGCCAAGTCTGCAAGTTTGATTCAAGCTTGTCATATCAAGTCATAAGCTTGAATCAAGCTAACTGGTCTCCCCACGACAAGCGTGCAGCAAGCTTTCCAGGAAAGCTTGATGCAAGGCTGCTGCAAGCTTGCCTCGTACAAGGCAGGATACAATTGTAATAAATAGGCTTGATTCATTCTTGAATCAAACTTGCCAAATAGGGCTTGTATTGGCAAGCCTAAATCAAGTCATTGCAAACATGCTATCTGGGAATTCAGCTGAAGCAGTCCGAATTTCCCAAGAGTGCTATCCTAACATATGTGTACCAGGGAAGGACATTCATGCGTATTGACCAGAGGCTGCATGGTACTGGGAGTCTGATTCAACGAATGGTTGATGTCGATGACAGGCGAACTGTGAGAATGCCTAGCTTCATGGAATATGTCCTGGAGCAAGTTGCCGAACACCCATCAACCAACACTCGGACCATAGCACACAACATGGGCATTAGTCATAAGACCATGTGGCAAGTTTTCCACGAACAGCTGTTGCATCATTATCATCGTCAACCAGTGCATGTGTTGGATCCAGCAGACTTCCCAAAACAAATTGCATTTTATCAGTGGTTTATCACACAACAAACTGGAAGCACTCACTTCAGTGAAACAGTGTTTTCATGCGACAAGGCAATGTTTAGACACGAAGGTTTGTTTAACAGCCGAAACAGTCACGTGTGGAGTGATGAGAATCCGCACGCAACCCACATCGCAGCACACCAGTGACGGTTTGAAGTAAATGTGTAGTCGAGGATTGTTCATACCAGTTTGATTAGGCCACATGTAGAAACTCAGCGACTCAGCGGTAAACCGTACCTAAATTTTGTGCAACACATCCTCCCGGATTTGCTAAATGATGTGCCACTAGCCATCAAACTTTGTTTAGAAAAATACTGGATAGAAACCACAAAATCCGTAAAAATGTAAAACAGTATTTTTTTTATTTTTTATTTTTAGTACAATAATATCTAGAACTCTATAGTAACCAACATTCAAAAATACTAGCGTTTTGATTTTTAAATAATATTTATATCCATAAACCACTCGATCAGAGTTTTTCGAAGAGTAAATCATACAATAATAGTCTTATACATAATGATAGTTATGTAAGAATCACAATATTGCTCAGATTATGTTAAATATGGAATATTTTGTAGTAAAATTATATATTAATAAACAAAGTGGTATACTGTACATATATTTTTTCCTGTTTTTTTTTTTTTTTTTTTTTTTTTTTTTTTTTTTTTTTTTTTTTTTTTTTTTTTCAAAGTGGCTGACTGGCACAAAATGCAGTACTGCTGTAGGTATGGATGGTTATTACCTCGGTGTTACATGAGTGTTAATAACTTTGGTAGCAGATTATTGAAGCAACACACATGCAGGGTTCCCTACAGATTTAGCTTCCATTATGGACATATTTGAAGTTTGTTGACATGTCCAAAGGCAAGGGTTGTGTGCTGCAGGAGGCACACGCAGGAAGAGGGCCGACGATGAGGACATGAGCCTAGTATCATTGAAGGACTGGCTGCTGGAGCTCCGTCCCAACACAGCTCTACAGCTCGCCCAGCATGTCGAGTGGTACTCCAGCAATGGCTGGAGCTCTACACAAGCACTGCAACCCTGTAGTCTTCAGGTATGTCATCCACCTTCTAGGCATTGAAGAAAGACACAGGCTACCTGCACTCTTCGTAGGCTTACATGAGTTACGCCATCAATAAATTCGTGGACTTAACCCGAATGTCCTAGTCCTTACAACAAAGTATACACTTAAGTATGTAAGATTTGTAGGTTCTAGGACATGAACCTTGTTTTGTATACATTTTTTTCATTTCCAGGGTGGAAATTTTTCCCCTCCTGTGTTTGTTTGAAATTTCCAGTGACTTCCCCTCTCCTTCTGAGTAAATATCGTAATGAATAAAACATAAAATATTATTTTGATTAAATAACGGAATCCAAATGCTTCCTTACCTTTTTCTTAAATTGAAATGAAAAAAATTAATCCGAAATATCTTCAATCAAATTTCCTTAATTTAAAAGAAAAAAAAATTACCCCAAAAAGTTATTTGTTCTAAAACCTACAAATCTTAGCTACTAAATAAGGACAAATTTAAAAGTAAAAAATATAAACACAATATACTAGTAATGTTAATATTCACATTTAACATTAAAATATTTCTTAAAACTTCACTCAATTCAAATCAATTATATTTCGATAAATTTGAATGTCCAGTTACTTCTTATATCATGAAATTATATTTCAGATTTGTATTTTCGTATAGATGTGAAACACAAAACCAACAAAAAGTAGTATAAAATAATTTATATTATACATCTTCCCAAATGTTAAACTTCACATAATTTTTATTGAGATATTAAAATAAGCTTTTTTTTCTCGAGCAAAACCATTAAAAAAATGCAAATTTTAATCAACATAATGGCTATCTGAGATTTATAACACTAGTTCCATTTATAAATTTGTAATATTCGAGTTGGACAAAATATAGCAAATACTTGCCCTATTTCCACAGCATCTGTCTTTGTCATTCCACTTGTATGTCTCGCCCATCCATTTTTTTTATAGAATGGTTGCCTTCAGAAGCATTAGACCCTGTTTATAGAGGCAGCTTGTATTTGGTAATGTGACACACTTGCAGAGAGGGGAGGAGTCTGAAGCAGGATAAGTATTTTAATAAAATACCAGTACCATTACCCACAAACACCTTTACCCGATATGCTATGGCCACTTACAAATAGGAATCACTGTCTAAGGGCTATTTTCCCATTTATGCTATGTTTAAAAAGTCGTATGTATACTTTGAATAAAAAGGGTCAACTACTAGTTGTAAAGTATGCGACATTTACAAATTATTTTGTTATCAATAATATATTGTTTGAATGATGCAAAATATTTTAATTTCCAATTTGTACACAAAAATAAATACATTTAATTAAAATTTAATCATCTCTGCAAATGTAATACACTAGTTCATAGTCAATTCGACAAGGAAAACTGTGCTGCCGCTCAATATATTGAAGCAGAAAAACACTGGCGCTTGCTATCTAGACAACATTATGTTGTAAAGAGTGTCACATATTTACTACTTCTCTATGTATGAAAGACAGCCATCTTGTCTACAATATATAATTATGATTTCATTTCAATTATTGTAGTTATTTCAGCAGAATTAAAGTCAATAATTTTTTTTCCTCTCATCTCTTATTTCTTACATAATATTTTTGAACTTGTAGGTTTGTATTGGGATAATAAAACATAATGTAGTTCGTAATAAATTGTTTCTTCTGTTTAAATAAAGCTATTTTACTAGTTTCTCTATGGTTATATTTATCATGCTTTTGATTCATAAAAATTTAGTTACAGTATATGTTTATTGTTTTAATTGTAGTACATTTTGGTACATCAGCAAAATACCATTGATTTTTTTCGAAGATTTTATTTTTTGTAAAACCTATAAATTTACCATTTGGATCTGATTTGTCGAACAGCATATCAAAAATGAATTTATGTTCTTAATATTATCTTCTAAACATATTTTACAATTTTCGAATAGAGGTATTATCCGTATAATTTTAGCACATTGATCAAATTCAGTTGACCAATTTCGATGTCTATTACATTTTCTGCCTCATTTTGATCTATGTAATAGAGCTTGTTATTTTCTTGTGCATGTTAAGTCTCAAATATATAGTATAAAACTTAATTAAACTCACTGAGTCTTAAAACAGGTTTATTGTCTGTAAATGTAATATTTTATTAATGTAATATAAGAAAGACACATCCCAGAGATCGTATAAGCTTGCAGCAAGCTGGCAATTTACATAATTTTGACTTGCCATTACAAGGCCTATTTGGTAAGTTTGATTTAAGCTTCAGTCAAGCCTACTATTTTAGTTGTATCCGGCCTTGTACGAGGCAAGCTTGCTGCAGGCTTATTGTGTGGTGACTAATTAGCTTGATTCAAGCTTATGGCTAGACATGGCAAACTTGCTGCAAGTGTGCAGACTTGTCATGTAAAGCTTGAACCAAGCTTGAATAAAGCTGATTTTTCTATCTGGAGTACTATAAATATAATGAATACTAAACCTAAAGAGACAGATTGGGATATAAAAATAAGAATACCTGACAATATTATTCCAACAAAACACCATGGCGAATAATTATCAAATAATAATAGAAATCTGATCGTCGGTTCTTCAAACTACATAAAAACGACTCTTAAGATAGATAATTTCATACGTGCTCCAATGTGGCTAAATTTTAGTACTCTATGTTTGTAAAGTTTAAATCAGCCTATATTGCTAAGAGAGTATACTGAAGCAGCAAGTAAATTAATTAATGAAGCAGTAACTTCATTTTTCCCTTTAAATAAAGAAATGGTTGATATTGATGGATACATTAAAGATTCTGTTATTGTTTTTAATGATGTTATACTACATAATCAAGATAATGCGAGGGACTATTTTAATTGTGGTGGACATAAAAATATTGACTGTTTTTATTTAGCACAAGTTTCTCAAAAGAAACGAAACAACTAATAAGAGATAATGGTAGTTTTCCTTGTATATTTCGATTGGATGACCCAAATCTTAAACATATTCATAGCAAATTTGTTGGTGGTTATATGTCATTTCAAAAATTTTTGAAAAGTGTGTTAAAATTTTGGGATAAAGGCGATGGTTTCATTGCTATATATATTAAATGTAAATTAAATGGTAGTAAATATCGTAATAAAATTAAATATATATTTAAAGGCTTCATGAGGCTTATAAAACGTTACTATTTCAATAATAACACTAGCATTATTAGGTACATTTAAACCTTTTTGGAAATTTAAGAAATTATAATTATGCATCTTTATATCAAATGGCATAAAGAAATAATATTTTGTTATGTTATGGTATTGTTGGGTATTTTTCATATAACCTTCAGGGGATATTGTCATGGTATTTATTTTTCCACCCATCATAATATACACTCTGTTTGATTATTACCTAGATTTAAACAAGTTTCTTTTGCACCATACTTTCCGATCAAATGAATAATATTTGTTCTGTTAGATTGATAATACTCTACATTAACGGAGTCATTAGATGCAATTGAATTCTTAATCTTTTATTATCGACTTCTACATTGTTGCCTACTTCTAAGTATAGAAGGAAAACATTATCCAATGATCTCTTATTTCTAGTTAGTGTTGTTTAAAATGCATCGAACTGTGAGCTTCTAACAAAATCAGAGGTATCAGCAGCAGCATCACTCTTATGTTTTGATTGTAATTGTTTAATTTGATTTTCAACCCAAGATCGTGTTAGTAACATTCGAAATATATGCATTATTTACTATATATTTTATATTATATTCAGTATTACACACAAACCCAGTGACATACAAAATTAAAAATTTGCAAAATTAACTAACGAAAGGCTTTTTTTTTTATGAATCACAGCTTATTGAAACTAAATACGTTAAAGATTATCAGGTAAAAAATGTTTGCGAAAATAAAGGAGATTGTGTTAGTTGAATGGTTAGGTTTTGATAGTAGCCATAATTCATAGAAAAAAAAATATATTTTATAAAACATTTTCTCACATAAATTGGTGACAAAATAATTGAGAGCTACGAATGTCAGACGTTTCTACCAACTTGCCAGACAAAAATAATTTAAACTAATAAAATAAAAGATTAGAATTTGACATACCAATTAAGGGTGCATTTTCACATCTGAACTAATTGTATGTATAAGAACAATTTGGAATGAAACACATATATTAAAATGATACTTATAACAAAGGTCCAACTATCAATCTTTGTGATAGTTTTTCCCATTCCAGTTTCTGAAAATTGAAATTTCTAAAAATGGATATATTATTGAATGTTTTGATAACCCTGGAATGACTTCAACTATGAAGCACGCATTACTAACATCGACATCAGAATCATCAGATCTGCAATTAGCTACTGTATAAAAAGTTTCTGCAGAGGAAGAAATTTTTGTAGAGTAGATACTTATAGTGAAATTATATATCCATTGAAATATTTAATTGGATTTATCAGAAATTGTAATGACATTTATCTGAAAGGAGGTCATAAATTTCATTCACACACAATTCAAACGATGATAACCCTGTTTACAGACAACCTAAATTAAAAGCTGATAGATCTGTAGACTGCTGGTAGACTTTTTATTGAAAAAAAAAATTAAAATAATTTGGCCTCTCGTTGAATACGAAGCAAAATAGAGATGGAATTATATCCAAACTTTCCAAATTCCGAAAATTTCGATTAGTTTTAATTATTGGCAATGCATTGAAACAACTGTACCAGCTGGCGCAAATTCGTTTCTGTTTGATTTTAAAAAAATTAGTTTAATTCGATTCAATACGATAGGCCAGATTATATATGTGACTAGGTACTAAAAAGGCACATATCATAGGATAAATGATATGACATTGGCCTTTTTAGCACCAAGCCACAGATATAATTGTCAGCTGTCAAATAAACACAAAACAAAATCCAGAACAAGATAAACACGATTCGATGTTTTATCCCTGTAATGTTAGAAATATTTCGATTAAAAATGGCAGAAATGAAGTGTTTCCAAGAGAGTATTGGAATTGAGACATAAATGATAACATATTTGATGAAATGTGTATTGCTAGCAAAGATTTTTCGAAATTCAAAAACTAAATTAGGTACATCGTGTCGGATTAAATAAATGTATTTTCAAACCGAAAAAATTCTTTCTAAAAGACAATTATATGTTATAGATTGTTTTTACCAAAAAAGTTTTATTGTAAAGGATGGGACTAATCTTAAATTTACAAAAGATTTTAATGAGCCAATCGAAGTTCCAAAAATATATAGGGTAGTGTTAATGAGTCAAAGAAATCTAATATATGTTATTAAAAGTGAGAGAATCACTGAAGTTAGTTAGTGTGTAATATTTTCTTAGGTTTTTTTTACCTCGTCTGCGAGACGGGTCTTAAATATTTTAATGTATTTTAGAACATAGAGGTTGGTGTATCTAAAAGTTGAATCTAACTCTTGTGGTGAACCTGGGAATTATTTTTTTAATCAATCCAAAATTTTTAGCACAAAATGAACATTCATTCAGTTGAATAAAATATATTTCATTATAAGTATTAAAGTTAGGTAAAAACATGTGTTTACAACAGTTTTTTTCCCTCGAATCTTGTCGTACACATAAGTCGTAAATACTCTTCGGATAACATGGGGCAAGTTGCAAAAATGAATAGTCAATAGGTGGTTCTACAATAAAGACAGTGTAGCAAAAATATAATTTTGTAATTGTATTCGATTTTGGAAATAAATTGGATACGTAACAGACTCGTACACATTTGAATGACGTATTCCTAAAGCGTGTGCAATTTCACTTAATTACACACTGACAAATATTTTTTTCTCATCAGATTTGTCGTAACTAAAATACCAGTATTCTTGAACATCAATACGAATTTCAACTGGTAAATTTTCCAATTTTGGGAAAATGGATGATTAAGTATTCCTCCTTTTCCATCTAATTTGTTGGGGCATATTTGTCGAGGCGTTTGAAACGTGTGTATAATCTGTTTGTATGACTTTATTATATGAAGATATTGAATATGTTAAAAAACAATATTAGCATGTATAGCCCACAATTTGAAAGGTGCATGTGTTACATTAAGTATTTGAGAACCTTTTAAATGCTTAAGGGTTCGCCACTACCGGTTGTGGATTATTAACGCTGGACAAAATACAATTTGAAGAGTTGTGTGTAATGAAAAACATCGTTTTAATTACGAAAATATATAGGTGACTGATTCGGTTACCTCAATAAATGAATAAATTTTGAAAATTTTAAGAGTACAATTCTTTACTCATATTAAATTAATGTCTACGCATAAAAGATAACACTGACTGATTGACTGACTGACTGACCAACCTGGACTTGAACACGAAATTTGTCTTCGATTAACTATCGATATCTATCGAACACTTAGGATATGGAGTTTCTTTTCACTTCAAAATGATGCTGATAGGAATATCCAAAAAGTAGTTTTTTCATTTTTCGAACTCCGACACCCAAGGAGTAAAACTGGGGAAAATGGGTTTTTTATTAGTCGTCTGTATAGCTCGAACTCAGTGAGCTGTCTTCGTGACTTTTACTTCAGTTACTTAAATGTATAACATAAAACTTTAAAATGCTTCGATAGTTATTAATTAAGGTGGTGAAAAATGTGAAATGTGTTTTAGATCATTCTTCCATAATTATCGAACCAGTTGAGATATCGAAATGCTGTTTGCTTCAGAATGATGTTTACGTAAAGACCGAATCTGTGTTGCAATTTCAACTCCAAAGATGTAAAATAAAGATAAAATATGTCTTCGATTCGTGATATATATGTACATATAAAATCACTGACTTTTTAGACATTGGCGCGATTTTTGCTTAATATTAATGCATACTTAATCCTTGAAACCTTGGAGTAAATATAGGGTAGAGGGAGTATCCTCTATACAGCTGCCTACGAAATTGTGTGTTCAACATGTGTCACGTGACTTTAGTGAAATATGCGCGGGAGATTTGAAATAACATTGAGAGAAAAGATAATAATTGCTTAGTAATCACAACTATGTTAGGTTATTTTGGTACCTTATGAATATATGAACTAAGGTGAGCATA
>PNEQ01034744.1:19015-29850 GCA_003012365.1 Medauroidea extradentata | reverse complement strand
ATAAAATGCGTGGATACCAGTACAATAAAATAAAATAAACATTACAACATTACCAAAGACAAACTATCCCAAATCCCTGCTTCCTAGCATTACGTTAAACTTATCGAAATATACATGAGTTATTGTTACCAACTATTAGACAAATTAAATGAACAAACAAATTTTCTTTAAATGTAACGTAGCAAACGCTATGTTACACTGTATGTTAAAAACTATCCCTGTAGACATAAAGCACTATCATCGGCGTTAACAACTTTATTCTCTCTCTTGTATGAAATCGTCTTTTTTCCTACTGCGTAAGAGAAATATTGTCGGATACTTTGCGTGACATACTTGTACACGGCGGTACAATGCAACACCTTTGTTGTTTTTTGGATACTTGACTGTTATTTCCACATTCCATGACACCAAACAAGCAGTGCTTTCCCAACTGCGCATCACCGTTGAAATGAACAGGCACAGCGGTCGAGACAGTTGATGACTAGTGACGTCACGTACTGGAGCAGGCGCAAAGTGAGGAAGGAAAAGGCAAAAACACGACAGCCTAATGCTTGCACCTGCGCGTACTCATACACACACTATATACTCCACAATCACAACGCAATATGTACTTACGTCAATTGTTGGCTGTATTTTAACGGTTGGCTCGGTCACCAAATCACATTCCTTCATCGCTTTTATGTTGTTCACGTGGTCAACAGCTCGTGTACAGGATACGATAACCGAATGTTTATATTTTGAGTTTGATGGTCATTTTGAATAAATACGTCTTATATTACACAGCCTACTTATAAAAAACGTCACAAACAGTATGTAACTTTTAAAATATGTAAGACGTCTGAAAATCCAAGAAACTTAACTTTGAAAACAAAAGATTTAAGAAAGAGTGCGTACACAATGTATACTTAACACGTATTTTAAGGTCACTTACTTGTACATGACCTATACATTAGTATATTAAGTACGAAACAGTTTTATTGACGTAGTTATAAGACCTTAGAACCCAGACTTCAAGCATTTTCCGGAAAGATACGGTTTTTTCTATTCGAGTTGCGACATACAACTAAATTACAAATTAACTATATTTATATGAAACAAAGTGTACAGAATAGTTACGTTAAACTGCAGCATTAAAATGTCACATCCAGACATTGCGTGTCTATTACGACACGGTGACTGCACAATTACTAACATCTCTCTCCAACCCAGGTCCACGTTGTGTACACAATATCATTATAGTTTAAAAATAGTTACAAAAACACACTTTTGTTATCCTATTAGACTAGCTATAATGCTCAAATAGTTTTTAAATATAAACTAAAATAATTTATTCAATAGTGATAGGATGTACCATAATTTAGTATAACTTTATTTTAATACGGTTTGAAATAAAAGTATTTAACTAAAAAAACCTTTACTAGAAAAAAAGAACGGTACTTGATAAGCGTTGTCTTAAAGATGTTATCACTAGCTTCTCTTAAAGTTAGTAAGTAATTATGAAAAGTAAGTAAACCCCCCTCTCCCCTGGGTGTTTCACTTCAAAATATTTTTTTTGGTCTGTGACATAATTCTTATTTGAAGCTTATTCGAAAAATGTAATTATACTGGTTAATACTTAATTGTAGGGAATCCTAAAACGGTTAACGAAAATTTTTATTTTTAAAGATAATTTTCAACTTTTCAGTTCATATTCAGGGTGGCCACTCATAGCAACAACGAAAATTCCCTGATTTTTCCCTGATTTCCCTGATAGAAAACCAAAAATTTCGCTGATTTCTGCAAGTATGAAAACAACATTTCAACATTTTATTCAGCACATTTTCCAATAAAGGTAAATATTTTACGTCCTTTCTGACACTACAGTCAGTGAACTTGACAAAACATTCAGCAGAAATATCTACGAACTTGACAATGGAGTATAGTTACACCTACATAACGGTAATTTTTTCAATAAAAATGTTATAATGGTCTCAAAACTCCATTATATGTTTTTTTTTTGGAAGCTTAAAAAGAACGAGGCAAGAAAATTCCTTGAAATGTCTCAGATGAACCCAAAATTCCTTGACATTTCCCTGATATTTCCAGGTGATCAATATTACCCTGATAATTCCAGGTTATCCAGGTTTTCCAGGTGGGTGGCCACCCCGAATGCTACAAAAGCGTGATTTTTAGTTTTTTTTTTTTTAATAAAATTTTATTTTTTTTTACTTTTAAGGCCAAATGGAAGATAAATTAATTAAAAGTTTATTTCAAAACGATTTGTTAAAAATTTTTATTATAAAACAATATTTTCTGCCGCAGCCAGATGACAAATTTTATAATGGGTGAGAATACAATAACAGAGCTATGAAATTATTGCATCATCATCGATTCTTAATACTTTCGCAAAATTTCAAGTAATTCGGACGAGTGGATGTGGGTGAAAAATAGAACAAAGATTCCATTACATACAGGTGAAAATAACAAATTCTAGTTAAAAATTACTTTCACATGAACATTTCGTTGCGAACACTGGTGACCAGCCTGTTCCCAATTTAAACGCGGAATTTCACTTTTTTTAATACGATAATTTTCCGTATTAAGCCTCTTTCACGCGTGCCAAGCTCATTTAGATCAGGACAATCCTGAAATCTAACAGCCAATCAGGGGATGGTTAAAATTTTTCCCGAACGAGCCATACAGAAACAAAAAATTCAGCTCGTCCTGAATGTTCTGTTCCGTCGTAACAGAGTACATAAACCGGCACATTGAATCATGGGTAAACAGGATGTAATTCCTGGAGAGATTGTTCTGTCGTATCTGTGGAAGTGTGAACCCACCTTTTGAGGATGACCAACTTTTCTACCAGAATACACAGGGTTGCCGTGTCCACAGGCGATAAAGGACGTCTAAACATTCAGGATGTGCCTAAATTATCTTTACAACTTTAGACTTGAATAACTTTAAATAAAAAATATACAAGATAACAAAAACCCGTTTTTAACATGTAGCAAGATAACTCATAAAGGTTTTTTTACGTTCCTTGCCAAGACTGACGCAAATAATGACCTTTTGAAAAACGTTTGTTTCTCCGATGAGTCTACTATGTGTCAGGCAAACTGAATCGCCATAATGTTCGTATCTGGGGATCAGAACCTCCTCATGTTACACGTCAAATGGAAAAATACAATCCCAGAATCTATGTGTGGCGCGGACTTATGCAAGATTACATCATTGGTCCATTCTTTTTCATCGAGACTACAGCCACAAGTGGTGTTTACTTGGACATGTTGCAAGAGTTTTTTTATGCAAACAACTGGACCATCTGCAACCTGACGTCATTTTCCAACAGGATTGTGTACCACCTCTCTGGTCCCTCATTGGCCATTGCCCGTTAATTTCTGAGTGAAAAGTTTCCGAACAGGAGGATTCGACGAGATAGTCCGACTCGATGGCCGCCGCGATCACCTGACAATACCCCACTTAATTCCTTCCTATGGTGATTTGTAAATGCTCAGGTATACCGAACCAAGGTAACAGACCTGCAGGACTTGAAGACACTAGTTCATAATGCATTTCAACATGTCACTGTGGAGATGCTGGAGCATACATGGAGAGAAATTGAATACTGACCGGACATTATCCGTGCCACCAGGGGTGCACACATTGAAGTGTATGAATGAGGTGAAAACACTATGCTTTACCTTATCGCAAGTTGAAAACAGTTTATCATCTTGCATAGTTTTAAAGTTATTAAAGTCTAAAGTTGTATATATAATTGACGGAAACCCTGTATTTAAACAATTCATACGCAACTAGGTTAACCTTACCTAGTGAATACCCGACATATAGATAGAAACAATAGCACGATTCCAGGAGCAGTGGAAGAGAACGTATTCCTAATCCCTTCTTGTCAACACACACAATCGCTAGGTTAAATGATTCTCAGAAGGGAAAACAAATATACGTTTACTTCAGAAACAACAGCTGTAAGAAATTAAATTGAACATCAACACCACCTTCGTTTGCACATCATTTGGTTTAAATAACTTAGTCGCTCAGATATTCAACTTGCGATAAAGAAATCCTAACTTACAGAACAAAGCAAATTTGGGAAAACTATGTTTTGTGTCTCATTACGCCTTAAAAGTTTTTTTTAATCATATCAGTTTTTTTAATCATATAAGTTTATTTATAACAAAGTTATAATAAAGTTTTTAACATGAAGCTTGTGTTACCACAACTATCTTCACCATAAATATTTCTAATAAATTATCTTAACAGTAACACAATGTTTATACCATTACAGTAAGTTTTACACAAAACCTTTAATTGCGCAAAATTACCTTGCAGTGGCTTAAACAAACATTGTGTTGTGACAGCAAAAGTGTTTTTTTTTTTGTTAAATTGCAAGACTTGTCAGAGTTTGCAGGTAGAAATGAAACGTTCTAAACGGCATCACGACAGGAAAGTACAGTAATATGCAGAAGGTGCGCACTAAACCACGTACTGAGAAGTGTAAAGTGACGTGGCGTAGTCGTGTAACAGAGCGACAGACTAGATTGGCTGGTTACAACTGTAATATTCCAAGGCTCCGGAATACTATACTATTGACTTGCGCCACGCGGATGTTCGCCAAAATTATTCAGGTACGTGGTGAGCATGTGGAATATACGCACACGACACAAACATGCAAGTGAAGTCCACATTATTAACTACAGCTTCACTCATTTAATTAAAAAAAAAAATCAAGACATTCCTTGCAGTTACATCTTTATTGTAGGCACACTTATAACAGCAAGGGCCTTCATACACTGCCTCAAAACTGTTCAAAAAAACTTCCAAGAACATCTGCACGACAAGTGTATTTCAAATATTAACATGTACAAAACATATAAAAAATTCTTAATATCTCATTCTTTCTACTCAGTCGAAGAATATTAACGTAATAAATAGGCAAGAATGCATTCAATGGCGTAAGATATTTGTTCACTTTTGTGTGTGTGTTCTTTTTTTATGTGGTGGTGGTGACGAGAATGCGTATGCGGGTCTATAAACGACAAATCCTATTCAGACCAGAAGAACATGTTCAATAAATGACGAAGCCGTATTTCGACCAAAATAACATGTTCTTATTGAAGGAACAGTAGATGTATATGTATTAGTTCTTGTACAACGTTTTCATTTCAATTGTATTTTGTTAACATGACATGTCAAATATCTTTGTGCAAAAATTTACACAAAAAGATCTGATGGATGCAACGAACACTAGTATACTTGTGATATGAAGGAAATATGGAAACCAACTAAGATCTGAATAAAATTAAATAATTCAACTCGTCCGTGGCTTTCAGCACAGATTGTAGTTACTGATCGATTCTGAATGTTAAATGCGTAAGCAAGAAAATAAAAGCGTAATGATATGAGCTAATATAATTCTACACCAATCAGTAGAGAAAACGCCTGGAAAATATGAAAACTGGTCGTAAAATTTCGGTATGCTGACCGAGTTTTTTTTGTGATGAAACGTAGCCGAATGAATGAAATGATCAGACTAGATACAGGAGCGAGCTGAGCCAAGCGTGCACGGCACTAGTGGCAGGCGCTTAGAGGCGAATATGCAACAAAGAAGAGTGGCAGCGTCACCCTCACAGTGCTAGAGGCTAGCAGCGTCGTGAGACACGTACTCACCAGCTGAGGCGACTAATCCAGCTGCAGTGGTGGGTATCACAGGCCAGATGCACCCGCGTAGACCATGGTTCGAGCAAGCACTGGTATCGAGCCGTAGAGACGTGCGACCCCAGCGCCGCCGCTGCGCCTGCCGGCCGTCTCCTCAACTATGACGCCGGCCACCCATTCAACCACCATCCTGCCTTGTTAGACGTACCATTGTCATGGTACGACAAATGTACAATAATATGACTACCCGTTTGGCTGCGGCCGATTTTAAGAAATGTTAAATTATATCCGGTATAAAAAATCTACTCACTGTATTCATAACTGCAGAGAAATATCCTAAATGTGTATTTCCTCTTATATAGATTACTTACTAAAGATTTTTTTGAATGTGTACAGAGGGCAAAACCATTCGAAGTTTATAATATGGTATTATTTATTTTCCTCGGCAAAGTTATTTAATTTTCTTGCCTTCCTATATTATTACATTTCTGCGCGCTTGATACCAGCAGTGTAAAATTAAAACAACGGAGAAATGAAAATTGAACTAAAGCCAATTTGTTCAACATATACCGTAACTTCGTGCCACGGTACCATATTTCTGGATGTTTAGTACCATTACAGGGCACTGACGATCTAATATCACTGCGACCATCTCAATACGCGCCCCGGCCCGGACATCGCAATCTGCGCCCATCAACCATCCCCTCCCCCCTCCTTCAGACCCGTGAAGATGCGGCGACGTGTCTCCAGCCAATCTTCAACTGCAGCCACACGAAAGACTGCCACTACCAACGAGAGAAGATTTACGATTGTCGGTAATGCGCACACTATTCAAGTTGAATGCTGTGGTTGGATGGGCGATCCACTGAGACGCTCTACAATGACAAGGTTATAAAAGACTAGTTCTAAGTTATCACTGGCTAGTAGAGAAGCTAGTAAGTAGTCTGTCCAGTCAAACAACAATTATATAAAGCGTGGTGGGGAAAAAAATGTAGCTCACAAACCGTCACCAAACACTCATTTCCAACATCATGATCGCACTGTTCTACGAGGACACCGGATCTTAACAGACACTGTGATCTTTGAACGATTCTTGCAATGGGTTGGTATTATGTATAGAACCGATATCATGGACATACGCCATTGCTTGCGAATGTTGCCGTCTTGCAGAAAACATCCACAATAAAACGAAAAACAACAACAAAAACCAACTAACGCTCGACTTTTCTTTGTTGGTTTTTGTTGTTGTTTTTCGTTTTATTGTGGATGTTTTCTGCAAGACGGCAACACTCGCAAGCAATGGCGTATGTCCATGATATCGGTTCTATACTTAACAGACACTGTTCCGAAGACGCGGCTTTGTTTAAATGTAGTAAAAAAATGTATGTACCTTTACAAAAAAATTGGAAACAAAGTGATTATTGAAAATAACATTCTTATCGAATTGCTAAGTATTACTCGATAATCAACACATAATTTAATAGCGTACATTTCATTAACCGTGTAATCATCAATCAAAAGCTTAGTTTAAAATATAAGAAGAAAATTACATGTGCACAGAAATTACATGTGCACCAGAAATTACATGTGCACAGAAATAACATATGCACAGAAATTACAATAATTTTATATGACGGGCTGAAGCATTTTTCGAAAATCGAGTAAAACTTACAGGATCCATAACTACGGCCTTATTTTAGTGATAAGTGTTTCCATCTTTCCGTTAATTAGTGAAAGGTAACACCACTCCTTTGGGGCATATTCTACTGAATCAAGTTAACACAAATGCATTCATTTGACCTAAATAAATTAAAAATACCAATAGATAAAGACGAAAATATTAAGCAAATAACAATCAAAAATGAGAATCTCAATACTGCACTACATACATTGGGCATACGTTCAGTTACTAACACGTAAAGCCAACTAAAATTGTTCAGTCACTTTGTAAATCAAACGTTTCTAAATTTGTGTTTACATTGGATACCAACGTCTCGTGTTTATTTGTTTACAGAACCAAGTGGAATTGAGAAAAAAAAAATCAAAATGTTTTTAAATAAAATAAAGCGTTCATAAAACTAGGTAAACATATATTTGGTTTACAGTTTAAGTTAGGCATGTCGTCCGCATTGCAGCACCGAACATCACATTGTAGGAAGGACTACAGCCTCATTCTCCCTGCGAGATCTCCAGAGCTCTTTACATAAAACTGTTAGGTCAGAGGAGTATTATAGGGAGATAATCATGTTCCACGAGTGGCTAATCCACATCTACACCCATGGTCGTCCGCAAGGGCACGTATCGTATTTGATATGTCTTTCACAAAAATGTGACCAAATTTTTTAACAGAGGATTGGTAACGTGAAAAGAAGAAATAGATTCGCGACACTCGTGTTCAATCACAAATATTAATTCATGTAGAAGTCCTTAAAAGTGAAGTCCGAAAATCATATTTTGTAGAATATTACGAAAAGTACTTCCGTAACAGGAACGAAATGTTGTACGCGAATCAAGTAAGATGAACTCCATTGCATAAACACAACGTTTTATCGTCTTTTTTGCATTCCTATGCCTGCGACGAAACTCTGGGGAGTTGTGCTTGCACAGCGAAGGTTTCTGCACGAAAATGTAGAAAAACTGTCGAGAAAGGGGGGGGGGGGGGGGTGAACAGTGTACCGGGGCAAAACGGAGTACTTGAACAATTTTATAAAATATATTTATTTTTCAAAATTTTTCTAAAACTGACATTAATGACCCTTAACATAATTTTCCACCATTTTACAAAGTGAAACAAGTCTATTCCGGTTTACTTAGTTACTTTACGTACCACATCTTGTGCTAGCGCAAGAACTTTACACAATATCCAACAAAATATTCTCTCAGGCTTCTGTTGAAAATATTAGTTAAATTGTCTTTGGAAGAAAATTTATTGTGCTATGTGCAATTGCTTTATATGTTATCTGAGAACAATTGTCTATGAAGTAACAAGAAAAAGAAACTTCTATTATATTCCAAGTTGTAATTTCTGCTTAAAAAATTACGTCTATTACCAAATTACATGCCTGATATACTGCGTGCAATTATTCATTTATTTCAACAGGTTATGGGCCCAGGCTGTTGGTAATAACGGTTGGTAAAATTTTTGGTTGAAATTTTTGCAACATGGAAGTTCAAGGAATTAGTATTACAAAACTGAAAGGAACATCGAATTGGAATATGTGGAAGTTTCAAACTACCATTGCTGCTGAGGCCAGAGGTATTTTAAAATTTATGGATGGTACAGAAAAGGAACCTGTAAGAGGTAAGTCTTCTGATAAACTATTTAATAAAGAAATAAATTCATGGCTTGAAAGAAATAGCAAGGCAAAAGAATTGATAGTTTCACGAATGGAAGAAGAACCGATGGTACATATTTTAACTTGCACTACTGCTGCTGAAATGTGGTCCCGTTTACTTTCTGTATTCGAGCAAAAATCAGAAACAAGTATTCATTTATTACATGAAGCTTTTATCTCTTTTAAGTACGAAAATCATGGAGTAGCTAATCACATCTCAAGCATACTAGATATAGTTGCTAAGTTGAAGCAACATGGTGAAACTATTTCTGATAGGCAAGTCATGACAAAAATCGTAATGTCTTTACCTGAGCATCTTGCTTATTTTGTTCCTTCTTGGGAATCTGTAGATTCTACGAAACAGACTGTGAATGAGCTTACCTCGCGTTTAATAATAGAAGAACAGCGTGTTAATCATAGGACAGAAGATAGGAACATTTCCAATGACAATAAGGCCTTGGTATCAAAAATTAATGATAATAAATGTAATTTTTGTGGGAAAAATCACCCAAGCCATAAATGTTTCAAAAATCCATCAAATAAGAATTCTAGAATTATTTGCCATTTTTGTTCAAAACCTGGACATGTAATAAAAGAATGTCGATTTAGAATGGCCAAAGAAAATCAGAATAAATACAAAATGAAAGACAAATCTAATTCTATCCTAGACTGTAAAAATGCATTTTGTAGTACTGCAATGATAGGAAATGAAGTATTGAGTCTATATTACTGGTGTTTAGACAGTGCTGCAAGTCAACACATGACTTCACACAGAGACATTTTTGACAACTACCGTACTTGCAGTAAAAGTATTGTGATAGGTGATGGAAGTATTATAAATGCGATTGGAGTTGGTGATGTCAATGTCACAACCTTTGTTGATAACAAATCCATAGAAAATGTATTACTGAATGTTTTGCATGTTCCAAGCATAAAAATGAATTTATTCTCTGTATCACAAGCATTATCTAAGGGCCATGTTCTTGTAGGAAAAGGAGACGTTTGTCAACTGTCTAAAAATAACATGGTGTTTGCTGAAGCCAAACTTCAGGGAAATCTTTATGTACTTAACATGAAAGTTGACAAGCAAACAGCTGCAGCAGCTTCTAGTGATGAGAAAAACACTTTGAGTTTGTGGCATCAAAAATTAGCACATCAAAGTGTTCATCACGTAGAAAAAATTTCGACAAAATTTAGTATCAACTATAAAACTGAAGATATTTTTTGTGATGCATGTAGTCTTGGGAAAATTCATAGAATGCCATTTAAGACGAGTCAAACACATACAAATGAGCCATGCTCATTAATACATATTGACTTACGTGGACCACAAGAAGTAACAAGTTTTGGTGGTTCAAGGTATTTTTTATTATTAAAAGATGACTACTCTCACTACAAATATTGCTATATGTTGTCCCATAAATCACAAGTACCAGAGATGTTAAACAAATTTTTTAAAATTGCCGAGACAGACACTGGTCGAAAAGTGAAAACTATTAGATCTGATAACGGTTCAGAAATTGTTAACTCTGAAGTTAGAAAACTACTTGATTGTGAAGGAATACATCACCATACTTCAGCACCATTTTGCCCAGAACAAAATGGTAAAGTGGAAAGAGAAATACGAACCATTGTGGAAGCTACAAGAACTATGCTTATTGCTGCAAATCTGGATAAACAATTTTGGGCAGAAGCTACGAACACAGCAGTTAATGTGCTGAATCGGACTGGAACAAGTTCTGTGAAAGGTAAAACACCTTTCGAACTTTGGTTTGGCCAGTTGCCCTGCATTGAGAATCTTAAAGTATTTGGAAGCAAAGTATATATTCATGTACCTGATCA
>PNEQ01034744.1:0-12543 GCA_003012365.1 Medauroidea extradentata | reverse complement strand
GAGATGCTCAGGCTGTGATCATATTTCATCAAGTAACGTGTTGTGTCAGTTCGAGTGTTAACAAGTCATCCAACTGCAAAATACGTGACGCATTATAAACTAACCTACCCCTTTCTCCCTCCCTTATTACCATCCTTCTTCCCCGACCTTGGATATTCTTGTTTCTCTTCCCTGTACACAAAACAGTTTAGTGATTCAGTGCGCGACATATTGGTTCTTAAAAGTCATTAATAACTTATGTGACTTGCATGGTTGTGCTTAGTATTGAAATTCTTCTTGTTTGTGCGTATTGCAATATAGATTCGTGGGTTATTTTAGTACTACAGTTTTCCTCACCACAGAATGCAACCACTTCACCGTGCTATGTACACTGAGAAAAATTTTGTTGGTGCAAACAAAATTTGTTTGAATCAACTAAATCATTTGTTTGTATAGCTTAGGGGCAAAGTAAATCTGTTCAATCGTTCCAAATTATTTTGTTCCCTCGATTTGTTTGAGGCAAATAGCTGAATTTTGTTAGCAGTACCAAATATTTAGCTGGTAATAAAAATATTTCGTTGGCCATATCAAATGCACATGCAATATTTTAAGAACTAAAAAAAAATATATTATATTTAAAAACTTAAAAAATTTTTGAAATTTTAAGAGCAAAGAAAAAAAGTAGGGCCGCGCCGGGATTTGATCCATCATCCCTTCACTTAACACTTTCAATTCATGACCTAACCAACTGAGCTACGAATGCCTCCATGACAGTGAGATTGTTTATTTGTATAGGAATAGTTAGGTCGTGCACGGCAGCACAAAGAAAAGTCGTGCAGCATTTTCTTTTGTGATCAATCGAATTAACCACTTTGAAATTTTTATAGCTAAAATTAAGATACTAAAATTATGCTGATTAACAGTTTAGACGTCCTACTTGAGGCACAAACTTATACTTTGAATGTTGAGGTATACAGTGTTCGCCATCTTATCGCTTACGTACGCCAGCCTGCCATCTTCCGCAAGTCAGCCAAATGTATTTAGTTTCGCCAACAAAATCATTTAGTCCAACGAAAAAAAATTTTTAGTTCTAAGTACTTAACATATAACTAACAATATTAAAGTTGTAACGAGTAGTTTGTTTACACAAAATATTTATTCGACGTCCTGTAGTAACCAAATATACGTTTGGCACAAACAAAGTGCGTTTAAATAAATAATTTGGTCGAGGGAAATAATTAAATTTGTTTGGAGGACTCCAAGCTTGGTCTTACCAACAAAATATTGTTTAGTTGAAGCAAACATCACCCAAACAAATATATTTAGTATAATGAAACAATTCTTTCTTTCAGTGTCACCTACTTTTACACCATCCGAGTTACAATTCTTCGATTAAAAAAAGTTATCGAAATCGCATCATTGCGACACGCCTATTTGTTTGGTTATCCGCCTTACGAGACAGTCGCAATGACTGCATATGTTTCAGGCGATACATCTTTAGTATTTTAAATGGCAAAAATATGACGTGCTATTTTCTCGAAAATGGTTCACTCCAGCCCCTTCCGACAAGACTACGTTTTTTATTACACTTTTGCACCTGGCTAATGTTCTGTAGTACAACATGAATAACAATGACGTGTCTCAGAGTTACAAGCCAAAACAAGACCTTCCCAATTTGAATAATGAAGGGCCGGTGATATTAACAAACTGAGAATGAAGAATGATCATTGTTGAAACAGTGCTCAGAGTGTCGTTGTTTACAAAATATGCATTAGTTTTTGAGATATTAACCAATAATTCGAAAATCTATTTTCGAGGTAGCATTACTCCCAAAGTTTTCACTTCAGGGACAAATTAAAACCACATTTTCGACATGTTTTTTTGTAATCTATCGCCACACGAAATGTACACACTCCGTCCTGACTCATCCTGTATAGAAGTTCAACTGGTGTGAAATTATGTATTAGTATCAATCCCTCCAAGCCACATGAGTATGTCAGTAATACAGTACATTCACTTTCCAATACATAGTATTTCTCCTGGTGAGGCTGGCAAGGGGCTTTTAACACTTGTTATCCTATGGTCAAATATGTATAAATTAATGTTAAAGGCACCCATATACCTAAATTTGTTTATTTCGCATTTAAATCTCGGAACAGTGGAAGCTACAATGGTTGTACTAGTAAACGCAACACGATCATATTCATTACAATAATATCACAACCAAGTTAGCTGGGGGATTTACAATAAACTTAAACTCGGAGTAGAGCCATGTTTTCACACGATAGGTACCGGTGTCCCTATGACTAGACGTTTGATAGATGCAGTGTCGAGAGCGTAAAGTAACAACCCAGGTATAAAAATTATAAGCTCCAGTGGCAGATAGTGTAGCACGTCAGGTTTTCCACTCAGAGTTTCCACATTCATATCCCACACACGGCATATACCTGTTGCGTTTAGAAAATGCTATCCAAACTTCGGGAACATAATTATTATTTCATTTCTTAAACAATTATTATCGCATATAAAAACTTAACACGAAAATAACTTTTAGTGAACCAACATTTTTCCATAACTTGAACTTGTTAGATTATGTATTTCCAATGTTCGGAAAACGCTTTTCTTTTTTAAGTATAAAACGGCACATAAGCAAGATTACATGGGATATAGTGTAATAATATTTGGCAATTTCAGCCATAGCAAATGAACTGGCAGAAATGTCGACTTTTCTGCTGTTACTGACCACTTGAACTCGGGAAAAAAAATCCAGGAAAATGTGACATTTGGTTTAATGTCTTATTGATACAATTCTTATGTACAGTTCAACTTTGTAGATGTGAGTAATGTTTGCAGGCCTACGCAACCATACAACTTGACTACAAGCAGTTTCACTCGTGGAATAGTGTGTTCGAGAAACCGTTTCACAGCCCCCCTACCCCACCACTACCTTCCCAAAGGCTCCACGCAGCCATTACAAGGAAATTCCAAGTCACCAAAACTATTTCACTTACATTACTTTTTCTCTAGAGTCTTTGCGTTTTCGTGGCATTAAGATTAAATGTCGCTTAGAACTCTCATTTCAAATTTCAGGTGATTTACAAATTTCTATTTGTCAAAAACTAATTTTTACTGCTACCGCCTACATTACGTCGTTATTTTAAAAAACGTTATGGTTTCACGAGGCCAATGTAAAGTAATTTAAATACTGAACCAAAATGCCTGAACCTTAACTTATTCTTATTGTATAATTCTCATGATTGCAAAATCATCCTAAAAGATATACACTTACGTTAAATACATTGTTCACGCTGATTAAAAATGTAACGTCATAGCAAATTCGTTTTCTAAATACTGTTATCACATTTTAGTTAGAACTTCAATTTTTTTATGATAATCAGTTATAATCAAATTTCTTTTCTCATTTAAGCATAAAATTAAGTGCCCCAGTCACCCATCACATTAACGCACAGCCCTAACATCTGGACATAGCGACATGAAAATTTTAGGGTGGCTTCCTTTCACGTCGTAGGCACCTACTAAGAAGGGATTATCCGAAATTCGAAATTTAATAAGGAGGTGAAATGTGTTTTAAACGAATCTCGGTTATATCTTTAAACTGGCGAGAATTAATTATTTCCGCTTCAAAACATTGTGTAAACCAATAACTTACATATTAGCTAATTTTTCAATGTATCGAAATTCTAAAATTAAGGGGACAAAAGCAATAAAATATGTTTATTATGATTCCTCGATGTTTCTTAAACCAGTTACTATAGGCCTAAGTGTTCTTCGCCGTACTTTCCTTTGTAGGAGCGCAAGCAGGGATGGAACGTACAGATGATAACCAGTGTCTTCACGTGCCAAGACGTTCTAAAAGAACTACAAGAAAATATTCTGAACTAAGCCAAGTGACATATGATATTTCCAAACTTGAAGAGGAAACGGGTTGCTGTCGTACTGAAAGCCAGAAGCAAAAGAGGTCGTCAGCAGACAGAGATAAGGAAATGGGAAGATTGAGAACAAAAAACATGTCTGAAGTTCAACGAGAATTAAAGACAAAATGACAGAGAATATTACAAAAGGAAGAAAGAAGTTTATGCAATTAAGTCCATATACAATTTAAGTGACAAAAAAATAGAAAAAACCCAAGCTATGGCGCGAAAATTCAAAACGTTATTACTACAGATAAAAAGATAATGGTAAAAATTACAAAGATACATCACAATCCATTCAAAAGAAAAGACGTAGGAAATATATTAGAAAAGACAGAACTAAACTGTATACGACCTAAAGAAAACATACGAAAAGATAAGCTAAAGACAAAGGTTAAAACATTACGAAAAATATAAGCTAGAAGAAAGACAACACATTCACACAGCCCTTCGCTAAAATTAAACGTGAAAGTGCTTACCAAAGGACAATCTGTCAGTCCTGAGGTACAACGGAAGCTTCTGTACTGTGAAGCTATGAAAAAACAACTGGGACAAACCAACAAGAGACTCAAAAACTCGTTAAAACACAGGCAGATGTTTCACAAGTGCTTAAGCGGCAAAATAATAAAAAAGTTCAGAGTTCAAAGGCTTGCAGAATGTTTTTTACCACACAAAACAAATAAACAGCGTGCAAGCAAATATATATGATAGGAAGAAACGAATTAATGTTTTAACAAAAGTTGCAGAAAGTGAAATAATCTGTTTCTTTGAGGAAGACGCTGTGTCCTGGGAAAAAAGATCAGATTGTGATGGGAGACAAACTAAAACAGAAAAGAATCCTACTTCATTCTATAAAAAAAAACATACTAACTGTTCAATGTCAGAAGCTCGTTTAAACTATCTTTTACATCATTTTGGAGAGCAAAACCCTTCTGGATTGTCAAAGCAAAACATACAGACAGAGAAACATAATCTTATATAGTACATGATAATATGAACGCACACATTAAAAGTAAGCCTAATTGAAAGCAAAGAAATGAATGCCTTATCCGAGTCACTTTTAGTTCTTAGTGAAAACTTCAATCCATAAGATTCTGTGTCATTTTTTAAGTTCCAGGCTGTGACAGAGGAGAAAGTGTTAAAAGGTGAAAACAAACAAATAAAAAAAACTGTGAAGACTGAGATGAAATCTACGTTTAAAAAATTGTTGACCAGTTTAACAATCTTCTCCCAAGATTTAAGGAACATGTCAAAACCATGAACCACCAGTTTTCATGTCAGAAAGAACTTAAAATGAAGTTGAAAGACAATGAAGTAGTTTTCCAAATAGATTTTTCTGTAAACTATATGTGCAAATTATTTCGGGAGGTGCAATCCATGCACTTTGGGACCTCAAAGCACCAAATAATTGCAGATATAGTTGCAGCAGTAATATATAGACAAGTACAACACATAATACACTTTAAAGAATGTAAATAACAAGTAGCAGTTTCAAATAAATGAAATTCAATTTTCATATACCAGGTATTTCGTGAAAAATACCCTTATGTATTATGTAACATATTTTAAAAACGCATCCACGATCTACAGTCTCCATCACAGCTCGTTTAAACGCATACATACTAGGCGGTTACTTAAGCGCCAGTCATACTCAACAACAGAACTTGTGAGTTAATAGTAACTTTGGAGTAAAACTTCAATAGATTCAACCTGCAATGGATAGAAGAATTCAGATTGAAATGTTTAATACGCGGACTGAAGTAAATGAAGACGAAGTGACGCCATGTTGAATCGTTAATTTGTATTCTGTAAATGTGACCATCATGTAATGAATATTACACCCAGACCAAGGGCATGCACACCAGTCCATGACAGGGCGGAGAGGGGCATTGTAAATATGTTAGTTGGTAGGTACAAAATTACAAGGAATAAATTGGAAAAAAAAAATTAATAAATCCCATATGTACTCTATAAAAACACTACACAACATTGTTTAGTATATAGTTAGGATTAGAATAATTTGGATTCCTTATTGGGGGAAAATTCAGTACATTGCTCTTCAAGCTACATAAACGCACAAAAAAAATATAAACAAAATTTTAAAGAAGTTAAAATTAAATTTAAAAAAATTAAAATAAAAAAAAATTACAATTAAAAAAATTAAAAATTAAAAACAATACTATCAGTACATACAAATTTTAAAAAATTAAAAGAATTATAATAAATTAACTGTTACTTGTATAAACTAGGATAAGCTAAGGGCAGGACTGGTATACGGTACTAATGCACCGACTTGATAGTTGTGTTTCAGGTCCAGGCGGCTAAACATCACAACTAATTCTCTTATAAAGGTTTTTCTCCCTCTATGTCACAAACATCTCCATGTATTACACAGTGATTGCAGTTATTTCACGCACTACTACACTACGAGTTTATCTAGCCACTTGACGACAATATCCACCTCACTAGTACATAACAACACGACACTACATCACTCCAGCTTCACTCCCCCGCCGATTACACAAACACGTAATATATTAATTATGGCAACAATCCTCCTCCAGTCTTAAAATAAATACGGGTCCGGAGACCAGCTAAAACAGTCACACGCACCCCGCCGCCGTTCCAATGATTTGCAACTAGTCTGTCGGGGTGCATTTGATTTGAGAAACACCCAGCGAGTTATGGAAGCTTCGGCTTTCGGTCTCGCGACAGCACGGCCTCCGGGGGCATATGAGGAATCTGCTGCGGCGTGTATACCGTGTTAACAAGCTCCGGAAATATTTCAAGCTTATTTTATCGCGGCCGATAATTACGAAAATGTGTGTTTTTAACGTCCTTCTTAGGCATGATATTCATATTTTAAACGATGTGTGCGTGTACAACACATCCTTATCTCAAATACTAAGACAAAGTGACAGGGTCCCCACTGATTGTCTCATAGAGGCGAGTAATGTCGAGAAGACTGCAAAACAATTCACTGATGTACGCCTAGGCTTGAGGCCCTCATAGCTCCATGCACTTCTTGACAGCATATGCCAGCCTGGACAGCCCCCTCTCTACGTTCTTGACAAAAACCCTATGAGCATTAGCAACTAAAGGCTGCAATTTCTTACAAGTATTAAATTTTAAAAAATAACCTTCACTTTCGATGCAACAATAGTTTACGAATATGAGCCATAATAACTCACCAACAGCACGTTACTAACCAATAATTACACATGAATAACTGACAAAAACAAAAATTGTTTTGGTAACGTTATTAGCATTCAGAAAAATTTCAAACAGTACGTAAAATATATAATTATGGGTGACTGGAAGTACAATGTCTTGATTTAAAGTCATCGGAACTATTTTCAAACACATGTATGCAAATTTACGTCAAGACAACGACACGCCTCTGGTTTCATTGGTCTGTTTCAAGAAGTTGTCGCATGGAGCGCTCCACGCCCAGGCACTGCAATATGATTGGTCAACTATGAAAGTCAGTATGAAACATAGGGCAGGAAATACCGGTCCAATAAACAAGCCTCCTGGTATGAAAAGTACCTAAGATTGGCGAGAAATGCCGTTAATGGTTGCCGCATTGCCTGGTGTAACATCTGGCCGAGAAGTAGCTAGAAACAAAGACGGGGTTCATGAGGTTCAGACACCCCTACCTTACGGGAACTGCTTAACAGCGCCATTCTGCACCTTGGAAGGCCCCCTGGACCTCGCGCTTTATTGGGGGGGGGGGGATCGGTTCGGGACCCCTCCCCCTTTCCCAAACACGAATCCTGGCTATGGCTCTGTACCTGGCATGGTGGACATTGTACAGATTAGGGCGGAAAGTGGTACCGATGTGATATAGCCGCAGCTGTGTACATTTTTCTTGAAAACAACGCCTCCTAGGCAATTGTAACAAGAAAAACCATATCCTCACTTACGATGTACACCTCAAGAAGACAACCTGAAATGATAAAAAATACTGGCGACGAAACAATTTTACGCAAAAAGAGTGTGGCCACCTCTGTTATTTTCATGAAGGGGAGAGGTTAGAATTGTGATTCATTTTCTGGTTGAAAATCTTAACAACACTGAATACAGTTCCCACACGCGTAATTGAACTCCATTTTGCCAAAATACTAACTACAGTATTTTATTCTTCGCCTCAATTTTGAAGAATTCACGTCTACCTTAGTATTAATTTTGGGTAGAAAGTGTCCCACATATTTTCTAGTAACTTTTTTACGAGGAATAACTTCTCAGAGTTTGGGCGATCAATTCCAGTACAACCTGTCATATATATATTATATATATATATATAGGGTGAGGTAGGGAATGCAGTGCCAGCAGGGAAGTACCGCAAATTGGATCGCAGTTTGAAGACGCAGTGTGGCGAAGTAACATGACGTTTGCTAGTGACGTAGATACACGATTGATCGACATAAGTTCAGATTCGAATTCTGACGATGCTTAATGACGCCGAAATGATGTCTGCAACGTTGCGAAAGAAAAAAGCAAAGAGTAGTCCATACATGCATTAACAAGGGAATCCACTGACGAACAATTTATAAATTACTTTCGGTTAAATCGTGAGCAATTTGAAGAAGTGCACGACATAATACATAATGAAACAGTCAGCATAGAATGCAATGCTACACGACCCATCAGCACTAAGAACAAATTAGCTGTGTTTTCAAGGTGAGCAGTTTTGTTTAGTATAACACACATGTAATACAATATTTTAGCGCATTGACAAGTGAACATGTATGTAATTTGTACGTTGCAGAAGTAACAAAATATTAGTACACGGAAATACAGACAAATCGCTGTCCAGAGAAATATTCTTTTATGTTAGGCAAAATGAGCTGACTGCCTGTAGCTCCAGAGTAATTTGCATTGTGGTCACTTGTTGTAGCCATAGATTGCAAGTTTAGGCTGTACGAATATGGAGAGTGAGGAGGAGGTGACGAACTGCTGCCTGACGAGCTGTTTGAAGGAATATACGAATTAGTGTGACATGAAGTGCGTAAATGAGGGTGTTGTTGAAGTATGCGGGAGTCCTGCATTGGAGTAATATTAAGTAGTGTTGCTTCAATGTTTGTAACTGCTTGATAAATGTTTGTTGCGGACTATGTGCTGAGACGCTGGAGTCACTCTCTTCGTTATCTCGTACATGGACATGAAGTGGTATAGATGATCACGTGTTTCGTTCTTGCCAAAAGCTGTCTTCGTTTTTCCATTCGTGCCTTACATCGCTCTTCTCGTTTGTCTACGCTATCTTTCAGTATGGAAGCAATATTATTTTTTTTAAGTTTCTTAGTTTGTCTCGGAGGCGGAGGAAGTTCATGGAGCACTTCAGGTACATCATCTCCCGCAGTCGCGATATCATCTTCAAGGTTCACTACGTCTTGTTCTTCATCTACATGATCAATTTCTTACCTACATTGCGTCACTTTTCCACTGTCGTTGGTGTTGAAATTCCCATCGCGCGGGCGATTGGTCGTGTAAGGCTGCAGATATCCCATCACCTCTTGAAATCTCCATTTCTTAATCGTAGCAAGCGCAGTTCCACTTTTCAAACATTTATGTTTCCTTTTAATGCACCTCGTAAGGAATGTCTCAGCTTTTCCCAGAGTGCTTTTGCATCTGTATACGCAACAAACAATGTAAAATGCAGCTATATACGTATCCTATAGATAAAACATGGTTTTGTATTTTTTGGATAGGTCGAGTCACTTCGTCGATTATTTTCTGAAACCGATATGAAGGTCTATATATTTCATAAATATTGAATTACAATTAACACATTTATTGGACACGAACAGTAATGTCATAACAAATTGTGTTATCGCCATATTATTTTCAATAATTGGTTTTAATATGTATTTATCTTTTATGACAAAACACCATAGCGTTTGTCTTATGTATTGAATAAAATAAAATGTTTTATTTTAAAATTACTTCTTTCCATGTATTGCGATATTGAGTGAAAGCTGCACTATATAGTAAACGCCATTGCTAACGCCATTGCTAACGACATCGCCAGCATAAATGGTGAAAACTCGGCTACCACTTGTGTTCAAAGCAAACCATTACGTTCGTACAAAACAATACGAAACATATATGCCTTATGCAAATCCCATAAAATAAAACATTACAAACATGGTTCTAATAATACTCGTACTTTCAGCGCTCAATCCATTCGTCTAATAGTCTATGTTTCTTGTTGCAGATACTTGGCCACAGGAAACAGTTTAAAGAGTATTGCATACAGCTACAGGATGGGTGATCGGACAGTCTCCGACATTGTCAAGACAGTATCAAAGGCTTTATGGTAGCATTTGCAACTTTTGCATTTACCGGAACCTATAAAATAACTGTGGAAATCTGTCACGGAAGGTTTCGAACAAAGATGACAATGCCCACACTGCATAGGCGCCATTGACGGCAAGCATGTTGAAACACCTGGTAGGTCTGGATCCTCATTCTTCAATTATAAACATATTATTCCGTGGTGTTAATGACTATTGTTGATTCAAAAACAAATATGTTATAATAGGTGTCAGCGTTGCTATATGAATGGAACTTTACATATTCCGGCTCTTGCAGTGCTACCTCCAACTAAAGATCCCGTACCTTATGTCTTTGTAGGAGATGAAGTGGTGGAAAATTTTATTTTTATAGTCTGGGTACTCAGTCTCCTGCAGGTAAAGGAGAAAAGTACATAATTGTAGTCTGCAGTTCAATAATCTGGTTTTAGACACATGCAATAACAGTCGCAGATCTAGTTCGTGTGTTATTGGACTACAGCGATCCTGGAAGTGAGCTTACTCACCACGTGTACCATCGCCTCTAGGCGCGAGGTGCTCTACTTCTCTTAATGCTTCACGTACATAGTCCTCTTAACAACAGTCTAAATCATTTCGCTTGAATTACTCTATTTTTTCCAGCAAACGAACTTAACTAGGTAAACATTCTGGTCAGAAACTTGACTCAGTTCAGCGACCTCCGTGACCGAAAATACTAAAGGAGCAGTAGGACTAGATTCAAGGTTCTAATTACGGACAGGCTATCATGCATGCGTGTATCTTAGGTTTGGGCTGGTAGATTTTAAGTTCTCAATCTCAATCGCTCTCTGTCTCTCTTTCTTTCTCTGATTGGCCTCTCTCTGCTTGCTGTCATCGTGAATGTTCCAAAACAAACCAGTACAATACATCCCGGTCAGTCAGACGATATGGAGCAGACATAAATGTCGTAATTATAAAACCTAATATAAAAGCATCCAAATTATTGTTACAGAAGAAAATTTCCACTAAAATTCAATACCGAAATAGCATGTGTCCAGTGGTCCTGGATTCCTATCCTAGGCAAATTATTCACATACTGTGTTCAAATTGCAAGTTAGTGTAGGCTTTGCGCAAACACAGCGGACCAGCATAGTGTTAATGTGAAGCAGCTGGGTTGTTAAGGTGGTTGCCTAAGTGGATGCACCATGCGTGTTCGAGGTCTAGAAGTGCGGAAGCTGTAAGGACGATATAACACGAACATCACGCCTCAACCTAGCCACTGATCGCATATCCGTACACTGTCATGCAGTCTTCTCGCCGACAACCTTTTCAAACCCGAAAATGGACCGTAAAACACAATTTTAGCCATTTACGGCAGCGTAAAAAAAATCTTTACAGATAATAGAGGATTTGAAATAGGTATACACACGTGTAATATTCTTTTAATGTTAGTCTGCTTCTAAGCAGACAAAAGTTACGCACGTTAAGAAAGTGTGGTGCATAATTCAACGCTAAAAGCATTATTCTATAACTGTAAGTGTCTTGAAGCTAATTTGCGAAAATTAAACAATAGCAATCCTAGACAATAGTTCCAGCCAACGTTTTAAACAAAATTGTTTCCAGTGTTACGAACTTCTGAGGCACAATCTCTGATGTCGAAATCTCGTGGATTTAACTGCGGTGCAAGAGATCACGCGTAACGAATCAGTAATTCTGGATAAATATTTACTCACAAAGTTGGCAAATACCATTATTTAGGATTGTCATTGAGTATTTTATCCATATTGACTTCGAAAAAAGCGTATAAATCAATTCATGTTTCCACAGTTTATTTATCCACCGCACTCTTAAGTAGTTTTGGAACAATCTTGTATCGGTCGAAGCTCTGTACACCGCAGGCGGCCACGTAATGGAGTTCAATAAACCACTACACCCTGCACACGATTTACTGGATATACTTACTTCAGACAAACAAGTTAAACAAATCCCAACAATCAGTACATCGATTTTAGTGTTTGAAAAATGTTAACACTGGCAGTGAGCAAAGTAAAATAATTTTGCGATTTAACGGTCTGTATAAAGAATGAGCGTTGTTGAAATTACTTGAAAGCTAGATGTGAATAATTTACTCGATACAAACTGCAGTCCTAATTTTTATTATTGTTGCGAGCCGCGACTGTCTGGCTGGGCGGTGTAGTACGATACTGTGGTGGCGGAGCTAGGACACCCCCTTCCCACTCACTCCTCGGCGCCGTGGCTGTCGGGCAGGGCGGCGAAATACAATACAGTGGCGGCAGCGCTAAAAGACCTCCTCGGGTGATTGTATTACTCCATGATAACCACCTGCACCCAGTATCGGG
>PNEQ01034743.1:0-29646 GCA_003012365.1 Medauroidea extradentata | reverse complement strand
CCCTCATTATAACTAGTGCCCCACGAAGCATCTCGGGATCACATTAGACATATGCTGACGCCGAAAAACGTGTATAAACGTATTTAAGAAGTTACGGAAGTTAAGTTTACGGTTACGTTACGTTTATGCCAACATGAAACCACAATTCTGCACAACAAACAAATTTAGAAAAAAGAAAGGGATAGGGTGGGTAGGCCAAATACCTCACAGTAAGAGCCTTTACAAAATTTTATGAATATTAAAACATTTCCTGAAAATATACCATACATTTAACAAACATAAAAATTTAAATTAACACTAGTCACAGATAAATATTACTGCCATAGCACAATTACTTACTTAAATATTTACATAACCTGAATGCCAAAGACATAATAAAATTCTAAGCAATATCTGTGCATAGACATTGTGTGTATGTTACATCATTCTACAAAATTTTCCAAATAGGAAAACAGGTGGTGTCACTATTTTTTTACCGAAACAGGTTAGAAAATAGTTGAGTCTGTAAAAAACATTAACAGTAGATGGTTTCCTGTATGACATCTCAATTTTTCAGAATACTATAATAATTTATTATACATATTAATTTCACTGTCAAAATTCTACAACAAAGATTTCCTAATAAATACTTAGGAAAAGTACGTAGACCTAAGTTGAAAATATTACAAGATTTTCCAGGATTTTTTAATGCTAATTACAGAATTTTGGAAATGAACTTGGTGGCAGCCCTGAGTTAACATATTGTGTAATAAATGATCACATGTTAGTGAATCTATGGTATTGCTTGCAACACAAAATACAAACACTTCTGTCAGCCGTAATTTCTGTTTTTTTTTTCCAAGTAATTTTTCAAGATATTGTAATATTATTAATTAGTCTTACAATTTATCTTGATTGAAATATACAGTATATTCTGTAAGAAAATATTCCCAATAATACCTGTTATCTGTCTTAAACCCAAAATAAAACAAAACCTTGGTGTCTGCATAAATTACAGCACCCGATCGTTTATAGGTGATTTGCGGGAATATTGTTCAGGCCCACTAAAACAGTAATTTACTTCAATGGGTAGTTGTATTAATCAATAAAATATTGTATGGTATTGTGTTTACGACATTGCTTGAACACAAAATAAAGTGCAAAAGTCTCCGTCAGCATTAATTATAACGCCCGTAATCTTTCTTTTTTAGTTGCTATTTGCCGGGATATTGTAATATTTTTAATTGAAATAATAATATTTTTGAGCGACACATTCATTCTCTACTGGAGGTTTACTTGGTAGAGTATCCACAAATTTTTTTCAACACAAAATAAGTTCTCATCACCATCTGTAGCATACAGTAAATTATAGCCTCAACTACGTCCGTGTTTAAAGCCATTTGCCGAGAAATTGTTTATCCTAGTATTGTGTGTGTATATATTTCTCCTAGGAAAGTAGGCTATCAGATAACTCTGCCACCAACGCAGGTTTTTTATGTAACTGCATTTGAACTACTACTTGGCTGAATAAATTTCATTATTCTGAATTCCTGTAGGGGCCGAAATTTGAGCGGGCGATATTGGTACTTACAGACACATTTTACCCCAGCGATAGTGCAAAAACACATCTTTTTTAAAAATTGTTTACGAAAAAATTGGTACAATATGTTTGAGATCATCATATCAGGATTGAAGTTACCTATGAAACATTTGTTACCTATAATCATAAATTTATTTCTACATTAAAAAAATTAAAAACTAAAAAAAAAAATCTTTTAACAGCAATAGTTTGTGTGTCTCCCCTATATCTAAACTAGAGGCGAAAGGAGAAGAGGAATTGCCCCCCCTGGATTAAGAAGGAAATGTGTATAAATTTTTTTCGTGTATTTTGTTATTTAAATAATACTAACGTAAGCACATTAAACCCAAAGTTGTAGAGGTTGGTCAGCTTCAATCATGTGCGAGGATCGATTTTTAAGAAGTCATTTTCAGAAACCACGAGACCTTTTAAAATCAAGGCCAGACTATAATTTTTTTTTCATTCATTCATTTTTTTTTAATTATTATTTAAAAGGAAGTTTTATTGTCCATGAAGAATGAATTTGCACTTATATTTCCTTACATTTTCGTTTGGCAGCAGAGTGGAGTCGTATCAAGAACTTATCTGGTGAATTATTTTCATTTTTTTAAATGTTTTAAATTTGGTACTTTCAAATTACAAAGTTTTAAACACTGTGGGATTGGTTGGCTGTCGCTAGTAGGTGACAATCACTTGGCGGGAAATAAAAAAATACATAAAAATTAAAATGTCAGCATATCCTCCATTATAAAAATATAATCATTCCAAAACTGAATTCTTTACTTACTTTATTGCTCTTGCAGCAGGAGTAGCAGCACAAAGAGAAGCTATTCTTCATCGGATTGATTTTCTTTTGACTGATAAAGGTGGATTCCGTTATTTGTACTTGTTTCCCATGTCTATGAGGTTACTTCACGCACACAATGTTTCACAGGACAACACGGCTACTAGTTGTAATACAGTAATTTGTTCGGCATGCTGTGAGGTATATTAGGTTCACTACACTAAGAAAACTACCAACTGATTCAAACTGTAACCTAGTAATTTTGTGCGAGCACTCGACCATGCGGTGAAATGGTGTGTGTGTGTGTGTGTGTATGTATGTGTATGTGCGTACATGTGTATGTATATGTGCGTATATGTGTGTGTGCGTGTGCATAGGTGTGCATGTAGGTATGTGTGTGGGTTTTTTTTTGTGTTTTTTTTTCCCCCTGTGATTGCACAGTCGGTCTCCTGCACTTACAGTCAGTCTCCCGCCACCTCTTTTGTCCTCTCCACGCCTAACGTCCTTGGCTATCCTTACTCCTCTCGCTAATGTCGCTCGCCCGCCAAATTCCTCCAAAAATTGTCTACATATTCCTGTTTTACAGCTTGGATATTACAGATAGCTACGGGTTGTCGCGTACTTTTATGTTACGAAATGGCGCATCCTCGAACGTATGTAATTTTCATATTAATGCAAGGGGCCATAAAATAGAAGTTTTCAAAAATTACTGTGAACAACAGTTTAAAAACTGTCAAATATTTGAAAATTCCGTATGCATGATGACATTTCACTAAGAATGTTGTTTATTCAAAATGAATAGCTTTAAAATTGAGGTAACTACAGGGAAATTACTTAGCATGGTATTCCCTGTCTTCACTTAGAAGCTGCCAGCAAGTAGGAAGAGCCCTTAACGAACCTTTGCAACACAATGAATATCCGTGGGTGGATGAAGCTAATGTTTTACCACCCATGCTGCACTATGGCAACCGGATTGGCCACCATATCAGAACAGCATTTATTTAGAGGCATTTCTCATAATCATTCAGACAGGGGCACACATATTGTTTGTAATTGTTCTTTGTTAAAGTATGTACTGTACATCCTTTTTTAAACACAAAACAAAGAATTAATATTGTTTGTGTGTAATTTTTTTTACAATATTGTTATGTTTATTATAAATTTTTTGAATAGGTGGGTATATTATAAAACAAAAGATTTCCAGTAGAGCATCCGTGAACATCCTTCAGGGAAAAAAATAAGCATAAATGTAGGCCAGCAATATCTATTTTTCCAAATTTATTTGGCAACATATTGTATTATATAATATAAAGTTGTGTGTACATAACTCTGCCACCAATCTGGTTTTCGTAATGTTGCATTTGAATTATTACTTCATTGAATAAATGTTGTCTGATTTTTCTCGATAAGTGGGGTTTGTGAAATAAGAAACACACTCAGATTCATGTTCGACATGTAGTTCTAAATCACATTTTTAAGATTGTTTACTGTAAAAATATGTATTTTATAAGTAGTTACAGCACATTTTGTAGCCATATTAAGCAATTTATATATATAATCTAAAAAAATTTAAAACTTGAAAAATGTCCTTTACGTAGAAATTGTCCTTTTACCCACTTGTAGGTATACACATACAGTACTTTACTTATTAGCAGATAAGTCAAAACACATGGGAATTGTTGAAAAATGCAGTGATAGTAACTCGTATTATTAATTTTGTAAATGAATTAGTATTTACTGGTCAAAATATTAAGTTACTTATTTAAGTTTATAACTTGCAAAAAAATCTTTATTACATATTTTAATTGCAGGAATTTCAAAGATTATTTTAATTTGTAACATGAAGGCATCAACATGAAGTACAACATACCATTTAAAAAAAACAGTAACATTTACAACCCTTAATTTTTCTTTAACAACAGTTCCTTCTCTTTCAACTGTTTTTCAATTTCTGAAATTCGTAATAAGTTTCTTTCTCGTGCCAGTCTTATTGCATGTAGTTCAGCTTCCTGAGTCATCCTTGCACTGTGTGACTCGCGGAGCATGTTGATCTCCTCATTTATTTTTTCCACCCTCTTCTTCACTTCAGCCTTGACCATTCTTGTTGACTTTACAGCAAATGAATACCTGCGAGGTGCAGCCTTGGTGTTTGTACCTGTAAACAAACACAAGCTATAAAAGGTATAGATTTAAGGATGGAGACATTATTAGAAACTATGTATAAAATAATTTGTCACAATGATTAAACATTTAAGAGGGTGTGGTGCAAGAAATTTACGACAATTCAAAACTCAAGATAGAAAAACCCAGACAGGGTAATCCTAGTGAACTGCTTTGGCAATTTTTTTACAATGTTTTGCTTGTGGTATATATACATATAAAACATTTATTGAACTGGAAATTAATGTTGATAAAAATATCTAGGAATGCTCTGTTACAACCTTAAAAATGTAACTCAATTGCAAAAAAAAAAAAAACACATTTTAATAAAACATTTGTTATATTGCCATCAAGCATAACATGTAATGTTACTTTTCCCTTTGATATCAATAATTTTGCAATAACATTACCTATAATTTCACATTCATGTTCCTTAAATTAATTTGGCATCATGATGGAGGACTTGAAGTACCTGCCCTCTGACGTCACAATGTCGCGTGACAAAGGAGGGGAAGGGATGAACTGTGGGAAACAGAAGCGCGCCAGCTATGCCTTTCACTGTGCCGTAAGGGAAACAGTGGGTCAGACATATGTTTATAGCCGGTAAAGCAAAATGGTTCAGTATGCAAATGTTCTTGTTTTGCAGAAGTAATAATATTTCATGTGATCCTACGAGTTTTAAGCAATGGAAAGCGAAGGTTAGGTGGGACGATCGGTCATCTCCCATAACACCGGCGATGCGCACGTGCTCAAAACACTTAGTTGAAAGTGATTACTGAACAGTTCTCAGTGGTTTTAAATTTCTTAAAAAAGATGCTGTTACAAGTATATTTACTTATACATCACCACTACAGTTCTAAACAACTTCGCCCAAAATTGAAGTATAAAAGTGATAAGTAAAATGCCTGTGCATTGTTATAAAAGCTGTAGCATTTTATTGTTTAACGTTTCATGTATCTTTGAACTGTGTTTTTTTTAAAAAAGCATGACTTTAAGAAAGTTACCCATTCTTAGTTCATATGTAGGAAAACATTACATTGAAATAATAATTCACTTTTCGAACACTAACCATAGACTTAAAATGCAACCTCCTTGACAGTTGTTTGAAGCCTATGTGTGTAGCATACTATCTTATGTGATACTTGTCTTACATGTAGACCATAAACAATTGCAAGCACATTTTATACTTAAATTAATTAATTCTTTCTTCAAATCAAATAAATGTAGATGTACTTATTAAATGTAAATAAAAGCTGTTAACTATTATATCTGAGGTATACTTTGCCTGTCTATAACAAATAGGCCTACACTTTACATTACCTTGTACTGTAAAATATGACATACGTGGAATGGTGTTACCTACTCATTAATATTGTTAGCTTACTGTACTTGATGTCAAAAACGTTTCCAAGAGACTCCATACTAAAGCAAATACTTTGAACTGTTAAAAATATACAGAATTATAACATTTAGTATATAATTTATTTCCCACAAAATTAAATATGTCGAAAATAATAGGCCTATGCTACAACTTCTCTTTAAACTACTGTAAAGTAAATTTATTGTTTATAAAAAATACTGTTCATACTTTGTACATTGTTGAAGGTTATGGCGGGTAACTAAATATTCCCTACACTTAACAAGTTGTACGTACGGTTTTCAGTGTTGCTGTACTCACATTTGGGCATAAATGCTTTTTGAAATTAATTATATTGTTGCCAAGAATTACTTTGCACGTCCAAAATGCAGATAATGTATTTTATTCTATACTGTCTTGTGAATTTTATTTTAAGCAATTTTAGTATAGCAAGTGAATATTCCACCTGTAAACTTCTCAATTGTTTTACTTATTGTGTGTCCGAATTGGCAGATTATGTAGACAAAACTATCATGCGACCCAACTTTGTATCTCAAAAGGATGACGTATATTATTAATTTGTATGTAAAGGATACAGACAAACAGGGCCGTCCAAATTTAACGATAAAATGCCACAAAACTAAAACTAGCAAATCACCATGTCGGACACGGCGTTAACCTATGCTATATTTATTTGCTATTTACACTTTACAATTTTTGTTTGAACATGTTACATGCCTTATGAATTTAACAATTACCTATAATTTTATACTTAAACGTAAATGTGAGCAGTAAAAGCATAACCAACTTATTTTGTATGCGACAATAATATTTACGGATGTAGGCCTAACCTCGAAAGCACCATGAATGTTACGTGTTTCAATGAGTGGTTCATATTTAATGCTGTCGTAAGTTGCAAAATACGTACCCTGCTTTACATGCATAGTATGCGCGTGTAACGTGAAACTCGTTATCCATTTCTTCACCAAAAAAATACACAGTTCTGTCGCATTAATTTTTCTTTTGTCGTGGGTAACAATACATCTTCATAAAAACAGCACTATCACTTCTGGTTGTCCACACATCTTTGTAACATGATGACATAAACAAACAGTAGCCTTCTTTGGAAGGCCTGCAACTTCTCAAATTCCCTACGAAACTAAAACCACTACTCATGTCGAAAGTTTTAATGTAATTCAATGATTTCTTCCATACTAACTCTTTCAATATGCTGCATCATCCATTTGAAAACTCGTTTGTTTACGTTCATGTTTCCCACAGTTACTGATAGCAATAGCATCTCTGGCGAGTCTTGCCGTAACTACTACGCTCCACCTCTTGTCAAGTCGTCCATTAGTTGCAAGTATTAATTTTCATTATTCGTACCAGTCAAATATTAATTTTACATTTTCATCTTTACTTATTATATAACAAGTTCATCCTTGCAATTGGGCTCCCCATACCTACAATGCCAACATTCCAGACCCCTCCTAAACCACAAAACCCCTCTCACAGTCACCAACTTCTTTAGACCATTCCACTCTATTGTTCTCATCAGCATACTTTCTACCCCTCTCCATTATCCTCCACAACCTTTCATAGTTTACTCTTAAACATTTCCTTAGTTAGTGTGCAGGTAATACCCTTTTCCTCATTCACCATCTTGTGCATCCTGACTAGTCTTTCTATCATCATCTTGTCCTCCAAAGGTTTTTTGATCTCATTTCCTTCACCATTGTAGAAGGTCTAAAGTTCCTATCCCCCTCCTAACCATCCTACTACACTATTTATTCTTCACCCATCCCACTGTCCTCCTCATAACCTGCTTTAGTTCTTGTATCTCCACCTCACTAACTACTGGTACTAATAAAATATCAATGTTATTGTTGTTACTCTAACAATTTGATTTGATATTATTGTTACCTGCAACTATCAATTTTGAATTGTCTTTATCAGTAAAATATTCATTTTGTACTATAGTTACTAATAAAGAAAAAACTTAATGTCGGTAGGTGCAATTATTTATTTTACATTGCAGTTATCAGTAAGAAATTTGTCATTGTCATAAGCTGTAAGTATTCATGATACATCCTCTAGCAACCATACATATTAATGTTGCATTGTTATAATTCAAAAAAGTAATTTGCGTTGTTGTCAACTATAAACAAATGTTAGCCCAACAAATGGAATGTGAATTAAAATTGGGACAAAAATCTCCTGGTAATGCAATACTAGGATATTGAAAACATGAAAATAAAGTTGGCTAAATGAAGTGTCAGCTTTTTAGTACTTTTAATTAGTCTAAACTGCACAAATTTGAATTGCAGATAATACAACCCATTTTAGGTTGGAGTCAGAAGACTGCATTGTGTAAATACCATAGCGAGATTAGCACTGTCATAAATTCTTACACAGTTATAGTAGTAGTTAGAATATAATATTATTTGAAAATATTGCTTCTTGCTTGCTTCAGTGCACTCTGAATAAAATAACACCATAATTGTATCAGAAGTTAACGAGAAATAAATGTTATTTCTGATTCTTATGACAAATGTTATGGATAGATACTCCACCTAAATCCGCAACAAATTTCTGAAAACTGTATAATCACATTACTTTATCAAAAAAGAAATATGTCGGAAGTTAATATTAACCCTTCATTCTACCAAATTCAGTATTGGGGATGGCTATGAAAACCAAGAAAATTGTGACCTTACAGACATACAAATAGTAATAAACAAATGTAAAACATGCATAAATGAACTATAGAGCACTACATTTATTGTACAGAACCTTACATAACCTAATCTAACGTAACCTAACTTAACGACATGTTACCAATGCATACCTTTTCAGATACATTTGTATTACCTGTCATTAGGTTACGTTACCTTAGATTATATTACGTTACGACTGCCTTACATAAAATTTTCTTACAAATGGAGAAGTTTTCTTTGCAGATGACACACTTTCATCACAAAAGAAATATTTTTCATTACTTATGCTCGTAGTATACCGGCCAAACTATTGACTTCAGAGGTATAGTTTATTAATGAAAAGTTTTTCTATAGTCTAGATGTAAGAAGTCCTACATAAACAAAAGTGTAGTTTTTCAACTTTGCTGTCACATATAAAATACATGGAAATACATAGATGAACATTCTTCACAGCAGTTGAGGAGAATTGCACTATACGTTTTGATACAATGGCTCACAACAATGAGTCTTTAACAAAATTTAAAACCTTTATTAATTTTGTACTTTATATTGGCTCAACAAATTACATTGAGAAATCTCTGGTAAACGTTATGTTGGAACCAGAACACCATACCTACATTTTTGCCTACCTTATGATAACTCCAGTATGTTTGCCATTTTGCAGATAAGTACTTACTGTGTATTGAAGTGTTCGGGGTTGCAATATTATTTTGAGTATTTATTGGCAAATCACGCATTGGTGGTAAGCCTGGGGAACCAGAAATATCTACAGTTTCAACAGATGTGTCTATTACAAGTTGCTGCTCTGTTGAAGTGGTGGTACTTTTAGCATTTTCAAGGTGGAGTGCTTTACTGTCCCAGGGACAAACTACTTCCTGTACCTCAGGTTTTGAAACAAAGGCACTGCCGCCACCAGTTTTCATAGCATGCTGCCTCTCAGCTTGCACATGCTTCTTTTCAATTGTCTTTGTTTTCTCCCAACACCTGTAAACATTTTTTTTTTATTTATTATAACAGTACAGTGAAGGAGCCAACAAACCCAACAACGGAATACATCCTCATACATGCAAATGCCATAAAACATACACCTATCATAATCCTTCTAAATATTTATATAGTTTCTCTCACATTAATGGGCAAGCAATTACTAAATTGGGTGAAAAACAGGAAGTTAAATCATATCAGTTTATTTCTTAAGTTTTAATGTAAAAACCATGCACTTGTTAACATTTACACACAAAATTAGGGTCTTATTATACTGGAATAGAATGTAGCAAACCAGTTGTCCCACTAATAAAATTTACTTTTTGGCTATAGGCCTTCTAGTAACTGCTAAAAATGGTCTTTATGTCCAGTCTGTGATGGTTAGTCCACTATAATGACAAGGTATCTCGGCGAGTTTTTCATTACTTTCAGGTTAAATTATTGCCTACAACTTCCCGAAAAATAAAATTATTTTTAAAAGTATGTACATATTACATACCTTTTCAACTGTGCTTAATCTCTTTTTGTAAAGTCATGATCATTAAATTCAAGGCAATTTTCCCCCATGCAAGTTTATTTTGGTTGTTGGTGACTGCGTCCGTTTTCTCGTTTTCAATAACATCCTTTTGTTTTTGTAAGTTCAAACAAAACCATTTTTTCAGCTTGCGTGAATGCAATGAGTTTCTTTTGAGAAGCGCACAACATAATGAAGGAATCTAGTCTCAAATACAGAAACGTAAACAGAGTACAATTTCCAATGACAACATGAATAAAAACGTGGGAGCAATCCTACATTAGGTCAGAAAACATTCAACTACTTCCAGAGAGTGGTTTGTTGCCATATTTTCAATCGAAAACTATGCACTGTTGCAATATTTACCCTCGACACGAAAGAGGAAGTGATTCAACTAGCAGTCTTCCAAAAGTCAACTATAGGATGCGAGTAGTTGGCAAGCTGCCAGGTGAATGTCTGCTAACAGCGCATTCAATAGCAGTTTAACAGGGTGAATCGGGAGGGGTGATAGCACTAGTGATTCTGAACACAATGTTTCTAATAAACATATTCCCATTTCTAAACAGTTTCAGAGAAACCAAATGAAAACAGCAAGGAACAGGAAATGTGCAGGTGACTGTAAATCACAATACTGTTATCATATGTTTTAATTGTGTACATTTCCTCACAAAACATGTTCAAACACTCCACCACCAACTTCAATGCATTTTGCTGCTCTGATAGACAGCTGCTATGTTGCTGATCTGAGCTCATTAGTACATTGCTTTATTTAAGCACAAGCATGGTAAATACGTGCGAGAAGTTCCTCTCTTGTGTCCACCCTGCGCATGTAGACTTCACTTTTAAGCCAACTCCACACAGTAATCCAACGGGGTAAGATCAGGTGATCTCGGTGGCCAAGCAACACCGTAGTTCCCAATACTAGGGCAAGCACTGTAGGACTAAGACTGAGGTAAACAACTGCACCATGCTTAGAGCGCCACCGTGTGGAAATGTACAAAATTACACACAACATAAGATAACGGTAGCGTGATTTACCATCACCTGCACTTTACCCGTTCCTTGTTTTTATTCGGTTTCTCTTAAAGGTTAGGAAAAGGGCATATGTTTATTAGAAATATTTTGTTCATAATCACCAGTACTATCACCCCTCAAAGCATGTACCTTTCCTCCCGACTCACCCTGTAGATACGGCCCTTAGAATAGAAGCACCATTGTCGACAATTCAGCATACTACTGTGAATTGTAATTTTCATTTCTGAATGACAATTTTCAGCATAGTACTGTGTCAAAACTAGTAAGAAAATTACTTTTTTGGGATCTCTGTTTAATTCGTACTATTTTTGACAGCCGTGGAAGTTGTAAACTTTTACTGTTAACAAAAGAGAGGCAGAAAAATGGCGGCACACTTTCTTCATTCCACTGTTATTTTTTGTTTATTTTCTTCATTCCACTGTTATCTTTTTGTTTATTTTCTTGAGGATATGTGCAGGTTTATTTTCTTTCTCTTCTTCTCAAACTGCAGTTTGCTAATCAATAACTGTTACATGTAATATAGTTTCATAATATTTAATAACTTCTTGGAATTTCACTAGGATTTCTCGATTTTTCCATAAATATTGAGATTTATTGACAGCTGCTGAGAATGGCATCATAAAATTGCTGTTCTCGTAAAATCTTGTACTTATAAAATCAAGATCCCTTTGTAGTTTACAAATTGTTCTTTTTAGTAATAAGACTACACATTGAGACAACTCAAATGTGCTCCCTAGTAATGAACGTTTCACTCGTACTGTATATTTCTAAGTAGCATGATGAATATTTGTTTGCATGGCATGATTTCCCACAGTGACTTTGAAGTTTGTATTGCAAGACCGGATTATCATATTGGTCCAGTCTTAGAAGGGAAAATAACCAATGGCGAAGGAATACAATGTTTTTAGAGTATCAGCTGAAATTAAAAGATGTCAGATAATCGGAGGTTAGGAAATGTTTGTAGTTTACATCTTGGCCATTAATATGTCATCTAAGCCAAGTGAATAGTATTTGTATCAAAATGACAGAGAAGGAACTTACCGCTAGCAGTCTGTAGGCAGTGGCAGTCAAGCTATTGATTTTTGTCACGTCTACTTTCATTCATAGTGTATGATCTGCTTGCTTTGTTTACAGTGTATCATACTATATATGCTTGATTGATAATATTGTTTTCAGTTTTAATTTGTGATATGGATACTGTTTGAAAATGTGGTACCACAGTAAAAAATTAAGCCAAAATTTTTTTAGTGTAGCTGATGATGGCAAATTATGCTAGGCTAGCATTCTTCTGGCTTTTTAGAAATGTGAAGCCAATTATGGTTATGTTCTTAATGGAAAGAAGACTTCAGTCACTTTAAATTGTGTATAGTTGCATAAAAAGTTTGAAGAAACACAAAAGTGTTTCTATAATGTAGAATTCAATTTTTGAGTTTCATTTAACAATCAATTAATGGTATGCTGATCTGCAGAAGGCGAGTACCGTATTTTACTGCATAATTGTTGCATTTTTTTGCCACATGTAATGCAAAAAAACGTGAGTTCAACCGTTATTTGATAAAAATTCCCATGGTGAAATTTTTTTAAACTAATAGTTTTCAAAGGAATATTGACGTCTGAACTCTGAAACAAAGACAAAAAAATATTTATACTACATCTTGTAAGTTAAGTTGGTTTTGTTTGTCAACCTAATTTTGTGCATCATGAAATGTGCACACTTGGGGATGAGCACGTCTTGTAATCAGCAGTATTTACTTAGTTTAATAAAAATAGTGAATAAAATTTTTTAGGTAAATAGGCAGTTTTAGTTATTAGAAAAACGATCACTGCAGTGATTTTCTAAATCCCGTTTAGTTTGATGTTTTGTTTTCGGCTTCTGCGAGTCGTACTGTAAAATAATCTAAAAATTTTTGTTTTGCTGACAGACATTTTTAAATATTTGTGAGGCAGAAAATTATTTATATTATTAACTGAATAGTTTTTAATTTCTGCTGTTGTTTATTACCTTTTCAGCGTTGACAAACTTTGTTTTCATTCTGCGATGTTAGATATGTTACGTTTAGTTAGGAGCGTTCACGAGTGAGATAAAACACATCAGATGGCTGACTGTTAAGCTAGTAGCGCTATGATGTTGCACTTTTATTCAAGCAGAATTTTGGTACTAGTGTAGTACTTCGTACTTGAACGTAATTAACATCTCGTGTGCAGAAACATAAGCAAAACATTGCAGTGCGACAATTATGCAATGAAATTATTTTTAACAGTTCTGTTATCTCAAAAATTAGACACGACCATTAGTGATGGTGACGATTGTGCTGTGAAATACATAAATGTGCTAGTGTCATTTCACAGCACATGTAACTTTTCACATAAATTTAATATAAAATGCTATTTTTTGGTGCCATAAATTTTGAAACAGTTGATATATATAAATTTATTTGCTGTGGCTTATAGTCTGGTTTATACTATTTTCAGTTCCGCATGGTCAATTTTGGTGGTGCGTCTTATTTTCGGAGGAATACAGTAAAAGGAGGACTTGAAATTGGTATATTTACGGGTAACATTCTTAGAATGTTATTCCTAAGCCGGTATCATGTATGCTGATCAGTTTTCAAATAAATTAGTGTTATCGGAACTTCAACACACCAGTCGGTGCCCTTGGCAGACTGCCACTTTAAGACTCAGTTCCAGTCGCCATATTTGATTATTTTATTTTAACTTTTATTAAAATTCTGAGAAAAAATTGTAAAATTTGCAATTATACCACCAATTCTACCTCTATTGCGCTATGGTATAAGCATGGCAGTTGAACTTCTAATGTATATTTTAGGCTGCAATCAGTCAAAATGATTTTTTTGTATTCTTAATTTGTATGACTGATTGTGGCATAAGCTCAACTGCCATGCTTGTACTGTAGCACAAGGTAAATAGAATTTGCGCTATAATTGCAAATTTCACATATCTCTGCTCAGAATTTAATAAAAGAGAAAAATAAAATAATTAAATATAGCCTTACGTCGAAGCTTGAATTATGAGACCTTAAAAGTTCAAAGTAGATTTTTTTTAATAAATAATGTATATTTAATATGTTGTTTGGAATGCTGATGATAAATGTAATTTCTTCACATTTACCTACTGCTACATATAACAAATGATCTACTTAAATCACTAGTTATAATAATTTTGAAAATGCCTTCTTAAAATGGATTCCATAAAAAAAATTGCAATAATTCAATTAAAATTGAAAAAAATAAGATATAACAGGCAGGAAAGGTTATTTTACAGGGTGGCTAGCAAAACCTGTAAAAAATTTCCCTGACTTCCAGGTCAGCTGCTCTTATTTCTCTGACCAACAAAATATAAATTAAATTAACCGGGTTGTATAATTGTGACAATTTTTTTTTTTTTTTTTTTTTTGCTAAATATTAAGAGTTGCTACGCATCGTGTACCGGCCAAACAATTGATTTTAGACGTATAGTTTATTTATGAAAAATGTTTTTAGGGACGTTATAAGTAGTGCTAAGTAAAAAAAAAAAACTTTTTTGCTAGGTTAGGTAAGACATTTTTTTGTTAGGTTGCCTAATTTAGTTAGGGAACTTAACCTGACCTAATTTAATGTTTGTAACCTAATTTAACTTAACCTAACCTAACAAAAAAATTTACGTAGGACTACTTCAGTAGAAACATTTTTTCATAATAAACTATATGTCTAAAATCAATAGTTTGGCCAGTATACGATGAGTAGTAATATTTAATATTTACCTTTTTTTTATTGAAATGTTAATCAACATAAGTTCACCTTGCAGAAATTCTATCATAGCTTCATTATTAACAAAGCAACAAAGTCCCAGGAATATTCAAATACAGCAATTTTCACTTACGTCAATTCACTTTCCACTTTTAAAATGCTGTTGTGAAGTTATGGAGAGAAAAGCTCTCGATACCAGAATTCAAAGCATTTAATAAGTGGCCCATACCTGGTCACTACACCATCACTCGTTGAATCCCAAAAACATACTGTAATGTGTACCTGTTGTTTTTGAGAAACTTTGTTGAATGATTTGTTGAAACAAACTACAGCTTTCTTCCCCTCTAGCAATTAACTCTTTTCATCCAAGAAATACGACGCAAAACCAAATGTGATGTAAAAACCTATCTTATCTCGCTGTAACTGAAGTTTCTTTGCTGTGACTCTAATCTGGAAACATTGCTGTTTCACATGGTACAGATTTGAAAATAAGTATCTAGGCCTACCTTAAACTCCCAGCCTACTTAGGGTTTCCTGCCTTCAATGTGGCTCATAACGGAACGCCGGCCCATGTTGCTTAAAGAAAAATTAACATTGCACGTATTGCACCTTGCAGAGTTGTCACCAGGATCTTTATGATCATTTAATAGTAGTATGATCGGTTAACCAATACAGTCTGTTTCTTCCTGTCATGACTGTTTTCCTTAAATAAATTACGTTGTGGAAATAACATTCTTTGAACATACATTTCCATATATATTTTAATGCACTTAACCATTTTCATAAACACAAACAAGATCACGTTATGCTGTAACTTTTTAACACACCTTTGTCACTGCACAAGCCAAAAAGTTCAGGCGTGTGCGTCAATTACACGGTACGGTAGATAAAATACAATTTAACATGATCAGAAGATGTTAAACTCACATGAACCATAGAAAAAAAATATTCGCGCCAAGCCAAGTAAACAATAAACAACCGACAACGATTAATGAACGTATCAGCATGCCGCATGATAAGAACAAAAGCGAACTGAGAATCTTATGTTGCCAAGTCCACGCCTACAATTTCTACTACGAACTCTTGGGGAAAAACCACTACAGCTGTTTGAAACCCACATTGTTAACTAAAAATTCATTAAAATTTACGGCATTTTGCCAACACTACGCAAAAAACACCACAAGAGAGTAATTTTTTACCACTGCGGTAACTTGAAAACATCAGAACACATTGTCAGGGAAACCATTGATCTGGCGACACTGGCGGGAACCACTAAAAATTCTGGTACAAAACACCAAAAAAAATTGTATTTGAGACGAAAAACTGGTACCACGCGTCAAATCCACTGTTCCACACAACTCTAATATCGGTACGGAAAGATATTACGGAACTAGGAAATTGGTAAATGTACCAAGAAAATGGTACGTTGTGTTCGCGGAAATGTTTGTTTACCAAATTTTGAAATTCCAGGTTTTTTAGAGAATTCCCTGACTTTTCCCTGATCTCTCCAGACATCTTAAATTCCCTGACTTTTCCCGGTTTTACTGGTCGCTCGCCACCCTGTTTTAAAATATATTCAGTAGCAAGCAGCAGTAATATAAGGGCTATTGTCCTAAATCAATAATCTGCAGCTGTAAATTCTCCTCCCTTTCCAAATAAATATATGTGAAAGAACTCCCAAAAAAAATGACTATTAAAATACATTAGGTTGTGCGCTTGTGAAATGGGCCCTGCATGCAACGCTGAAGCAAGGCAAGTAGGTAATGTCTCTTTCTCCCTGCTTCAGACCTTCCACTCAGTGCACTTAAACTTAGCTTGCCAAACCTGCTTCATCATAGCAGCAGTAATAGATAATAATATGCAGCTCACAGTCTACTGTACTGATCTTTTGAAAGAGTTGTGCAATACATGACTGGATTTAGTTTTTTTTTTTTTTTTGGACATTCTCCATTGTGATGTAGATGTCTTAAAGAAAACTAGTGACAATTTTTTTTCTATCTTCTTTAGTTTTCTTTGACAGACATCTAAATTGCAATGGAGTATGTCCAAAAAACTAAATCCAGTCATATTCTACTGCAAAACCCTTGTGCCTTTCATCTTAAATAGCAAAGTCAGCAAATGTCATCTTTGTGTTGCATTTTTGAACTGATTGGATTGATTATTGACGACCTTAATACACTATTATAATAATAGAGTCCCTACAAGGACTCGAGTATGGATAACATAAGAGCAGTTGGAACACACTGAAGGTAATTGGGACCTGAGACTATGCGTACACCAATGCATACTCTTGCTCGTTCGCCACTTTCAACGTTGCCTTTAACTGATGCCATTCTTTCCATTGAGGACTTAATACCATATTTTCATGATTATAAGCCTCACATTTTAAATTAATTTTTAGGCTTAAGAAATTAGGATGCTGGCTGTATTTGAAGAGAGTTAAGTAAGTTTTGAGGTTTTTAAATTAAGTTAAAATTTGCATGGCAAAAAAAATTCATCCAAGTCATGTTTTAATATAAGCCGTTCTTTTGCTGTACACAAATATCAAATTATATTTCACGTACTTCGCAACTAGATGGCTTGACAGAAATATAAACGAAGCAATACCAAAACAACTTGCAACGTGCATGACTATTTACACATGTGGATTGACGGTAAATGTGGTTTCAGCACAGGTAAATTTCAATTACAAAAACAATTTAAGAATAAAAAAAGCAGTAAAATTATTGACTAGCCTGACTGACCTTTGAATAACGAAACAATAAGTTGGTACGGCACCATATAAGTATAAACAAATAGTGGTACTGTAGTCACAAAAGACATTAAAAATTGAAAAGTATGCCTATATAGGTTACATAAATATAAAACCAAAATAAAGGCATCCACTCATAGCTGTCGCTGGCCAATCACTCGTAGAAACAATGTATGTGGTCCGTGAAAGATTTGTGTAGGCAAAGTCAAATAGTTGCCGTACTAAAGTTAACCCATCTGGAGTAACTGGCCTCTAAAGCTGTTCAGAACAAGTAAGGCTAGCTGGCTGAGTGTCAGATCGCGTATCCCACATAGTTTTGGCCCAGCCTAGCATGAGTTGTATATCCATCCAGCCCCTCAGCTGCACACGTACATGGATACCTGGTTGAAACTTCACACCTTTCAGAATGTTTCTGCGTTTGTAAATTAAATAAGGTGGCAACTTTCCTTCTGTCCACTGCAACTGCAAGCATTACAGTGGAACATAATTTGTTATTCAATGACACACTTTCTGCATAATGGTGCTGTCACGAGGCATGTCAAAATAGAGTCCGGTCTGCATTGCTTTCTTTTGACAGCAGATAAGGTGTCTGCTGACTTGTGCACGATACATACCGCTGGAAGTTGATAAGTTTTTCCATATAGTCTGTTGGAAGTTTTTGACAGATTGTTGTCCGTTTTTGCACAGATCGATGGTTGTGGTGCAAGAACTTCGAAACCCACCCTCAACTAGCTTTTAAGTTTTCCCTCGGAATATCATGACTGTGTGTAACTGTGCACACTTAATTTCATAAGTAACACTTGCAGGCATTGTTATGTAATTCCTGGACGTAGCTTATATTTTTCCACTTCAATAAATTTTCTCACTTTAGGCACTTGGAACATCTCCTTGAATAATTAGTATTTTTTAACTTTTCCCTTTGTTTCTGCCAACACACCACCATATTTTCATTGACTTCAAACTCTCGAGCTGCCATTGTTATTATGCTGTACAACTGGATAAATGTCTTCCCAATTACTAACTTTAAAACACTACTGATCAAATTAGCAGCATAATGTGATGTTGAAAAGTACCAGTAACTAGTAAACTTATCCGATTGCTGCAGTGAGACACAGCAACTGCCAACTGTGATGCATGGGAGGGTCTGGCAACAGCACATGTGGCCTGTCTGCCTCTCCTGCCCCACATTCCAACACAGTACCATGTACCATACACACCACGTGCAAACACACAACCCAAGCAACAAGAGATAGTTTCACTGACATTGGCATTCGTGTGTTGCTTCTGGGAGAAATCTTGCTATGTGATTTGTAAATTATCTTATGCATATAATCAAAAGAGGAGGTGGGGAAATTCCTTGAATTACTTGTCAAACTGGGGAGTGCTGGTTATAATAAATTGAAAATGCAGTATAGATATGGCTCTGAAAGCTGAGTAGAGGTAAATACAAAGGGTAGAAGAAGATTGTTGGCTTTTCATGTGGAACCATGACAATCCTTTCAATTTTCTAAAGGATATTTAATTTAGCTGGCTTCTCTTACATACACTCATGTGTGTACGCACACAAAATCTGGTTTTATCTTTTCCTGCATTCCCCAAGTACAAATATTTTCTTAATCCTAGAAAATGTTTGGGGGGAAAAAAAAACTCCGAAAAATTTTCATTCTCGAGGCTGGTGTAGGACCCCAAGAATCACATTTTCTGTAAACAATCTGGTATACAACATTAACAAATACAGATTTGAAAATGCTTATGTACAGGTGATGCAATATAAAAATTTATTGAATAAATTTTAGGGATGGCCTTAATGAATGTACTGTATCTACCCATGTACCACCAACATATTTTTTTCTCAAAAATAAAATTAAAAATTTAGAGTGACGGTCATCGAGGAAATAAAAGTTTTTGGAAAAATGGGGCCCGGAAAAGTTGGGTTTATTGTACATTACAGACAGCTGGAGTGATTTATGACAACAGAAAAATAAGTGTGAAACCCTTCAACATTACATTGTAGCCTGTAAGCGGTAAATACGCAATACCAGCATTACCGCCAGCCAAGAAAACAGAAGTGTGTCAGCGGCTGCCGGCCCGCTGGGATGTGCTGAGCTTGCGGCGCGCCAGGCTGTGTTGACCGGTACACCTAGATCCGATATGCAAGCATCTAGGTACTCGCAGCACGGCGTGTGACAGCCCAGAGTACCAAGACTGAGAAAGTGATTCATCTCTCCACCAGAAAGTGCCACAGTGCAGCGCTCTTAAGTAGACACAACTGCAGACAGAGAGTAGTATGCATGCTGCTGTGAAACATCCTTGTGCCGTGGAACAGCGTGCTTGCCAGTCTTTGCAACCAACGCTAACATATCAAATGGTGCCGAGCACTTATTTCTACTTTTGGGGAGTAATTTAACTGTTAAAGTGTCTGCCACATATTTAATTCACATAATATTTACATGTTAAATAACTTATGTTTTTAAACAAAAAACTAAATTAGAACTATATTTTGGGGAAAAAAACTTATTTTCTTGAGAATATATTGAAAATGTGAGGGCAAATGGTACATATGTGTATATACAGTATGTAAATAACTTCCAACACTTATAATAATAAAAAAAATGTTATTGGGGCTATGGAAGTAAAGTTTTGAGAGTTGTGGAATTATTACACTAGATTTTAGATACAGGAAGTTTTCATATTTAAAACTATAAAGATGGGGACATAATGGCTAACAGAATATTATAAGTGCTCATTTTATCCTGAACAGACTATACAGTGAAACATAGCTCTAAGAATTTGATACTTGTGGTAGGAATATTTATGCAGAAATGTTTGAAAGTATTTCTGTCAGGCTTATATAAAATTAAAAATTTTTTGTTTTTCTGCCCTTGCCCGCACCACACTTTTTTTTGCAGTTTTTTACCCGACTGTATACGCGGATGGCTTTACAGTTACGCGTCATAATGTCATCTTGCCTGTCAAATATTGCTGTCAATCATTTTGTCAGAATGAAAGGAGAGCTGAGCTCAGAAAATTATAGACTTTAAAGTTTTGTTTGGTCCAAAAAAAATGTATTAAAATACTTTTCCAGATTGTATTTTAAGTTTTGTTCTTGTTTGTAGGGACAACAGAGAAAAGCAAAAACAGCTCACAAATGAAGAACACAAAGAAATAATCAACAAAGAAGGTTGTCGTACGAAATTCAACAGCAAAACGTCCACATATTCACCTAGGAAGGAACGTGCACTCAAAATTTATGTGGACTCGTCACCTAGAAAAGTTGATGACTTTGACTTGGATTGAAATCCATTGTGCGACTAAACTGCCATTTTGTATCATATCGTTCAAACGGTAAAGCTCAGGTTGCAAACGAGCAGAAAAGAATTGTGTTGGTTTCACTCAATATGAAGCATAAAAAGCTGCTTGTTGAGTGGAACATAAGTTTAGCGCGTTGCCCACATACGTTCAACTGTTACAAGTTTGTGTGCATGTTTTTAACTCAAGTGCTGTGTTGTTTTCGAATTTCATTTAGCGAGATCACTCGTCTATTATGTACTGATGCAAAACAAATTCAAGTTATCGTTCCGCAAATTTTTTTGCTTTTTTACTTCAATTTTGCATATATTATTAATTACGAATTGCATTACAATTATTGGGGAGGCAAGCAATTGTGCAGATCAGAGATCTGGATATTTAACAGATGGTTTTAAAATGAGATAAATTGAACCCTTGCAAGGTGCTAGTAAGTATAACAATTTAACAAGTTTTGTAACAATTTTGACTGATAGACGTACCATTGATATGGTATGCTTACAGCATGTTATTGGGATTTTTGCCTGCCTGTTTCTTGATGTTAAATGATTTCGTTGTGTTCATTTAATTTCCTCAAATACTGATCATCTATCTGTTTGAAAGACTGCTGAGTTCACCTTTAATCTATTACTGATGTTGTTTTCCTACATTACATATTGTAACAAATGAAATAAATATATTTCTTGTAAATAATTGCCTTATTCTCGGCCTTGCTGGAAGCTCTAGTGCATGGCGTACACTTTGTCTTTGTGTAAATTTGGTTATTTTTCAATTGGGCAGTGAGGAAATTCTTTTTAGTTTTTGCAGCACTGGTTTGCCAATGACTGGACCTGTGTTGTAGCAAAAAAAAAAAAAAAAAGGGAAGTCTTGTATCATATGTCAAAATATTTAAATTATTGTCAATAAAAAATTATGGAAACAAATAGAGTAGTGTTGTATGGTTTCATTTCTTTCCAGCAGAGTAGTTATTTTACCTCAATAAATAGTTGTAATTATTGTTGACAATTTTTACTAGAGCTAAGAATGAAATATAGTTTAAGTGATGTATGTGTTGTAATTGTGTATCACACTTCAAGACTTATTATCCGCAATGTACATCTATACTCTGAAAAGGTAGAATTTCAGGAATGTAGTGTATGTACTACACCTTTGGTTCTCAAGCTGCATATTTATTACTAGGCATGACACTGAGCTTTAACCTGCTAATTTCTTGCCTATAAAAGAACAGTCCATACTTTATTATTGCCCGCAAGTGGTGCCCAACTTGTAACAAGAACAACACCATGTAGTGCAAATTATATTAAGCTGCCACAGAAATTTAGAACTTAAGCTGAGGAGGGGGAAAGAGGTGGTCCACCAGGATGTCTACTGGTCACGGAAGTCACAATTAAGTCACGGAATTTAACAAAGGGTCACTGATTTTGTAAGTGGGCAGTTGAGCGCCATGTAGGAACAATCAGTTTATTTTCGCATGTTCAAATTGCGCTCATATATTTGTATAAGTTCAACATTTGTGCTGTACTGTGTTCTGTGCTTGTGCCCTTTTAAAAATGGCATGCCCAGATATTGTATGTGCACTGCAAGAGCCGAGTTAATGCAAAAAAGGCGTTGTTAGGGGGTCCAAACTTAGTCAGTTATGCCGTTCTTACCCGTCGCCTAGTCGTGTTTACTTTTCAGATGCTCGTCCTGCTCACGTGTAGTGCTTTTTTTAAACATGTGCGATTTTTTTTACTGTTCCCAAGAGTATATTTGTAAAATTGCTACTTTATTGTTGAAGAGAGCAGCACACAGTATTAAGATGTTAGAGAGAGCTAAAATAACTAAGAAAAGATATATAATCATTGTTTTTATAGTTCTTGTAAATAGTTAAATTTTGCAACTGTGATGAAGCTAGTCAGGTTATTACCAGTGCAACCTCGCGAAATAAGACCAACCACACAAACAATCAATACAGTCAACTTCAATTTAAAACAGTATCAGAATCGGACGTCTACAAAATATTAAACTCAATTAAAACAAATGCCACAGGCATAGATGGAATAAATATAAACATGTTGAAACTGTGTACTCCTTACATAATCCAAGTCATTACGCACATAGTAAACTTCTCTATAGAATACTCTGTTTTTCCGAAACAGTGGAAGGAATAAAAAATATTGCCAATACCGAAAATTTCTAACCCGACTGAATTCAAAAACCTACGACCTATAAGCATACTTCCAGGTTTATCTAAAATATTAGAGAAAATCGTGTATTCACAATTAAAAATCCATTTAGAGCAAAATAACATTTTATATGAAAAGCAATCGGGATTTCGTGCAGGACACAGCACATACACGTTACTCCAGGAAGTAACAGATAATATTTACAAAGCCATAGATGAGTCGAAAGTAACAATATCAATTTTTCTAGACTTTACAAAGGCATTTGATACCATAAGCCACTCAGTTTTGTTAGAGACCCTGTCTGAAATAGGTCTTCATAACAGCTCGTGTGAATGGGTTAAAAACTACTTACAATGTCGCTACCAGCAAGTCTCATTACAAACAGCTAAAGGAGAGATATTATCAACTAAGGAATTAGTAACAGCTAGAGTACCACAAGGTTCCGTACTAGGGCCTCTGCTCTTCTCCATATATACACACACGTTACCATCATGTCAACAAAACTTGACATGCTTCCAATATGCGGACGACACACAATTACTTCTCCCATGCAGACCTGAAAGCATATTGGTAGCAATAAGTGATATTAACAAAGATCTCTCGCGGATAGTAGATTGGTGTAATTGGAACAGCCTTAGGCTAAATCGCCTTAAATGCTCATATATGATTATTGGATCCAAACAAATGCTACAAAAAATCCACAGCACTCAACCAATTTTAATTGATGGCTCAGTAGTTCCAACTTGTAATGAGTATAGAAATTTAGGTATTGTTTTTACATCTACTCTGAATTGGTCTAAGAACACTTCTAAGTTAATACAAGCAGCTTATTATAAGCTAAGACACTTAAAAAATTCTAAACTATCCTGCCATAAAATTTGCAATTGCAGTTGTGTGATTCCCTTGTATTGTCATGTTTTAACTACTGTGCCGGTCTATTCGTTGGCCTTGACAAAAATGCCCAATACAGAATCCAAAAGGTTCAGAAGTCTTGTATTCGCTTCTGCTACAATCTGAAAATACGAGATCACATAACTCACTACTTAAATACATCAAACTGGCTAAATATGAAACGTAGATACTTATTTCACTTTTTGTGTCAACAAAAAATAATCCTCACAAAGAAAGTGCCATCCTATCTGTACGAAAAGATAAATAAACAAAAACCACAGCACACATACCAAACTAGGTTCAAAACGAACTCCCGAGTTCCACGACATAAAAGTTCAACACTTAAAAAATCTTTCAGCTACCTCTCTTGCAGTCAGTGGAATGCTCTGCCGGAGGATTTGAAATCTAGTAGCGATGTAGTTTTCAGAAACAAACTTTAACTATTTCTGCTGACGCAACAAAAACAAAACTAAACCTAAATAATGACAACTTGTGAGACTGGTTTCTAGACAATATGCCTTAAGATGAATAGTATAGTTTTTTTTGTAAGATAAGGTTAATTCTGATTTTTTAATTTTTACATATATACTTTTTTGTTTGTTAAAGATAAATGAAACATAATCATAAATAACTGTCACCTTATGTAACTAAACTGTTATAACTTTACAATAATTTATAGGTTTAAGTTTAATAATATAACATCAACTGTATGTAATTTTTGTGGTTTATCTATTTGAACACGATCTGTTGTAAACCGGCCAGTGGCTGAACACTTCGTGGATAGATAAATAAATAAATAAATGATGTTAATAGTGATTACTATGCATAAATGCATAGGTCACAAGAACTTTTTTTATGTCTTCATTGGTCACCAAAATTGTCACTGAATTTTTTTGGATGGGTTGGGTAGACACCCTGTCTATGCTGTAATCAATTTAGACCTGAGTAGTCCGCTACTTCATTGAAGCAGGGAACCACTGCTGTTTTAGTTTGAAGGCTGACAATGGAGAAAATATTGTTACACGTTGCGGACTAGGTACATTTGGGGATGGAGGTCTTTGATAAAATAAAGAAAATAAAGCTAACCTAGTTTATTTACAACTGTATATACAACAAAAACCTATGTCTATAATGATTTACCACACTAAATGTCCAACCGAACAAGTAACTACTATTTACATAAATAAAAAAAACATCTACATAAGTTCTCTATATATATATGGAAAGGTTACTAGTCACTCACAATGGTGGACCCAATGAAATAATACCGAAGAATCTTTCTGGCCTAGAAACACCTTCCTACTACTTGCTGCGGTCCCACTCGCTGGACGCCCTTGAGCAGTCGTCGTAATCCAATACTTGTCACTATTGCTTGAGATTGCACCAGGCACCTGCCAGCCAAAAATTCTCTCGCTCCTGCTGCAGCCCTCCCTTATATACCGTACCCTCCTTCTCGAATTATCTTGGCAGGTCTCTGTTCGCCAACCTCCTGGAAAGATGTCACTTCAAAGTCAAGCACCACCCCGAGAGATAAAGAGGGAACAGAATCATTCCAGATCATGATATTTTCCCTCGGTTACCCGATACTATAAGGTGCAGGTGGTTATCATGAAGTAATACCATCCATGCAGCACCCGAGGAGGTCTTTTAGGGCTGCTGCCACTGTATTGTATTTCGCCGCTCTGCCCGACAGCCACGGCGCCGAGGAGTGGGTGGGAAGGGGGTGTCCTAGCTCCGCCACCACAGTATCGTACTACACCGCCCAGCAAGACAGTCGCGGCTCGCAACAATATATACAGAACTTCATAAACTTTGAGACATTTGTACCTACTGTAGTAGTCGAAAAATGCTTGCAGTCTTTTGCTTTATTCTAATTATCAATGAGGAGAAACAACACATTCTAATCATTAAATTAGTCAGAAGATAAAAAATATTAGTTACTCAAAATAACTTCACATAAAACAATGTTTTTCCTTAAATGTGTACCATGCTGGGGAAGAGTGTTACGCTATAAAGCATTGATCTTGCCAATTTACATTATACAAGGTACTCTGTTCATCTGAGGAGGCTGGAATGTACAGATTGGAGAAGCAAAGAAGTCATACAGTAAAAAAGTTAGCCATTAGCATCAATCTGGTATGGTTTCCACATGTGAGAATTCACCAGTGAAGCTGCCAGAGTAGAAACACAAATTGTTTTTTTGTACAGTAAGTATTCCAGCCACTGCATCAGTGTGGCTAATGTATGGAACCATAATAGATAGAGAAATTTACTGTTCTTATACAAAACTAGCTGCACAGCCCATGGCTTTTCTTAAGTTTGTCCCTGCCACTAACCGCGACTTCAACTGGGCCTTATTTATATTCACTGCAAAGTTGACGTTGTGGAGTAATTACAGACTTGTAATGTAAGAGGGTAATCAAATGAAATACACAGTTTACGTGGTATGAAGACTGATTTCCCCCGAGAAAAACCATTGGTGATGGTACCCTGAATAACATAATTATTTTTCAAAACCTTCACTTGAAGTTAAGTGCCATTAGGCAGTGTTGGCAGAATTATAAACTATTTGTTGCCCCAACCTTGAGGTTAGTGAGGTGGTATATGTGGGACGACGCTGTCGAGGAACTTAGGTGGATAGTGGATTGCATAACACATTTTTACTACTTTTGAACAACTTCATACAATTGCACTAATTTAATCTGACTTGCATTTTTTGTGTCAAAATTGCATATCTGCAAAGCTTTAATGGAATCTGAGCCAAAAACCTTGGGACCAATAGACAAGAGCTGCAAACAACTGTGCAACCTAACATCGAAATTATTAATGAAAACTAAATTTAAAATTAAAATATTACTTTTCTAGGCTTACAGAGGTAGTACAACGATACGGCTCGATAGAACTGTAGGACGAAACTCCTATACAATTTGTTTCTCGCTGGTCATGCTTTTTTTCGGATTGTCTGACTTGAAAGTGTACAAACTAAGTTTTCGTCATAATAATTAAGTTATCTTATAAAATAGAAAACTTGCATTACTTTTCTTAAATACTTTGTGTCGTTGGCTGTAAAAAAATTTATGCCTTTTCACCTCGTTAGGTGTTGTGAATTTCAAAAAATTTTAATTTTACACCCTGTGTAGTAGTTAAAGTATTCAAGTGAAGTGATAACCATGATGACAGCTCATTTAGTCAAAGCAAAATTGATAATTCATTAAAAATCACATGTAACCCCTCTACAGTACTAGGAGTTAGAATTTTTAAAAATCTTAAAACTATTTTGCTGCCACTTACTTAATCATCATCCAGAAGCAAAAATAAACTGAATATCTCGATGGGTTAGAGTTATATCTAAGATTTATCTCAAACATATTCCAGGTATTTTCACCACCTAAGAGAGTGAATTTTGAAAAAACCGTTGAATCACGTTTTAGAATGCTTTATTGGTGTCTCGTGGACATGAAAATCACGACAATAGCCCACTGGGTTCAAGATATATCAACAATTAATTGAAAACACATTTCACCATTTTTCACATCCTTAGGTAGCCAGTTTCGAAAATTTGAGAGATTACTTTTCGGTATTTAAGTAAGCATCAATATTAAACAATAATCACATCGCTATATAAAAATCTACGGGATCAATATATATCGATTGTGAATCGAAAACACATTTGTACCCTTTTTTAACCATTTTAGGGCCAAATTCAGAAAATATATTTTAGTAGTACTTATATTTACAAAAGCATCAATCTAAAGCAAAGAGCAATTCAATATCTCGAATGGTTCGATAGATATGGAGGAATAATCAAAAACACATTCAGTATATTTTCATTCCCTTAATTAAAGAATTTCTAAATGTCTTTGAGGCCTGTCATATACATTAGTATATGTAACCAATTGAAGTAAAAGTCACGAAGTTAGCCGTATTGTGTTTCAGAGATATAGACAATTCATAAAAACACATTTTGCCCCTTTTTACTACTTAGGAGGTCGAATTTCAAAAAATCCTATAACTACTTTTTGGGTATTTACGTAAGCAACTACAGTGAACCCTCGATAACTCGGACCTCGATGTCCCGAACTTCGGATAACTCGGACAAATTAAAAATATATATATATCATAATTTTTAATTAATTATTTTTTGGGTTAAAAGACATACAAAAATCGTTTCTGCAGGATTTGAATTCATCACATATTTTAGAAGAGTATTAAACTTTATAACGTAGTTGTCCATCGCTACTTAGCCTATAATAATCCCACTGTAAATATCTGGCAAGTTCTGTGTGGTAAAATGTTGCTAGCGAGTAAAGATGCAACGCAGCAGGCCGACGTCACACTTCTTTATCTTTCCTCCCTCTTCGCCCAGCGAGCCAGGCACGCACATGTGTCATAAACAAACATTTCAGTATGGTGCTTGTGAAATGACTGTAACTACGGGTACATTGACATAAACATAAAATTATTTTGTTCTGGTATGTGCAATGAATTCAGGGTTGCAAAACAAATTGTTCTGGACATTAAACAGAAAAATTAAAAATCGTTGCTTCGCATTGCGACGTAGAAAAATCGGTGAGAAGGTATTACGCCCATTTAACAACAATGTTTTCAAGAGCCGATGCGGGTGGTGAAAGAACAATACAACATCCATGCCCGAGCCGGGATTCAAAGTCAAGGCCTCTCGCACAGTACACCGATGCCTGACTATGCTATGGAGGCCGACGTGATGTAATAAAAAGATAGTGACTTAGTCAATTTTATGGGATAAAAAAAGAGGGGGGGGGGGGGCAAAATGGGAAATTTGCCCCGGACCTCACATTCTCGCATTTGAATAAAAAATAAAAAATAAGAGTTATTGTTTAAGATGAATGGGCTTTTATTAAGTTTCTAACAAACCCTGACGGTTGCTGTGAAATGTACTTAAAAGTGTAAGTGCTAATAAAGACGTCATTGATGTCAATAGCCGAGGTGAGAGCTATGACAGCGCAACCAACATGTCAGAAGTGTAAATGCTTACAAGCGCACAGTATCATCACTGCAACTAAAAAAAAGAGAGGGGAGAGGCTCAGATTTACGTTGCCCTGGGCTTTATTAGATATTCTAATGAAGTGACCCTTGGGAAAACTATTTCTCGTAGAAACATTTGAAATGATTGAATAATACAAATCTGGAGCAGACGGTAATCAGATGGTACATTCAGTAGAGATCATGAGTGGTTGTTGTGAGAGGTGTAGAACTGCAAGACACAGCTGAAAGGGTCATTCCATGTGAAATCAGCAAATGGAGGTTGCTCGACTATTTTGTATAATTTTTATAATTTAACTACGGTTACTACCATGTTTCAATAGGCGAAAACCATTTTCATTAAAATTTTATCTTTCACCGTATTGGTATAGGCCCTTTTATGCGGTGGCTCGCGCAGCAAAATCAGCTGTTGCAGCCATCTACAAAATAATAAATATTTAATTTCCCATTAAAGTAAATGTAATTTCCGTTTCTACCAACTTGCAGATAAGGGTTCACGCTTTCTTGTGATTACTATAAACACAACTTTCTTACATACTAAACTTTTATCACAAGGGCTTAAATTTTGGGTTTTAGAAGCTTAAAAAAGGCATTTTTAACACCTTGTAACTCAAAAAGGGCTATAAACCATACACTTATATATTTTTTTATTAAC
>PNEQ01034741.1:5308-37822 GCA_003012365.1 Medauroidea extradentata | reverse complement strand
TCAAAACTACACGTCACCGTCTACGGCTTGAAGCATATACAAACACATTATAAAATATTTCTGTGTTTAAAATAAATTTCTAAAAGTACCAACACAAATTTAAATTTTGAAATTTTTTATTTAACATAAACGTTTTTTGTAACGGGTTTTAAATGCTACAGGCCATAGACGGTAACGCGTAGTTTTGATATGATTTTTTTCATTTCTTTATGTTAACTGGTTTTCAAGTTTTTGTATGAAGTAAAAATACGCAAACTTTGACTTTGAAGTGCCATTATGGGAAAACTAGATGAGCTAATTTTTTTTCCGTTATAGGTATATGTACTCTCAAGTAATGTGTACAAAACTAACACTATTTCATACAAATATAAAATTATGTTTTTTCCCCATTTGAACAACCTTAAGGCAGACTGAATGAGAAAACTGGAGCAAAATGAGGGTGTTTATATAGTGTAGAAGAGCTGTAGATATATATGCTGCCTAATTTTGTTCCGGTTTTCATTCTGAGAGGGCCCTCTAAGCACATATCAAACTACTTGCTGTGTTTTAAAACAAAGAAGCATAGTTTTAATAGTATTTTCTTTTATTAGGTACGTAAATGGGGGATAAGTAAAGTAGTTTCGTGTAAAACAGAACAAGCCTAACGTGCGACATGTCAAACTCACTTAAAATGGAAATGTTTTCCATTTGTCGGGCGTCATGCAGGCCGCGACATGCTGTTCAGCCCCAACATTGTAAACGTCTGCTCTAGACAGTCATAATTTTTTGAATTTTTATGTTCGTTCGGTGGCGAGAGAATTCACGAAAATTCCCTTGCGTGCTACCTGCGGCCCGCGGGCCACCAGTTTGACATGCCTACACTAGATGAAGATATACGAATCAGGGACGTCGAGAAGGGCCAGAGGGGACAAATGCATAGGGGTCAGAGCAGTGGAATGTGTTATTAGAATAACTTCATCCACTAATAACAATATTTGTCCCATTAAACTTGCATGCAGGTGGTAGATTTGAAAGTAATTTAAGTTTGATCGCAGGCTTTCGTGGCCGGAGTCAAACGTATCTCAGCTTCTGGGTTGAGGCCACGCCCAGCTGTTCGGATGCCTAATATATACTGGATATGCCAGCCAATCGCAGCCCAGCCGAGCATTCTGACCATTCAGAGACAATCTTGTTTCTCACTGGTGCACTGCGTCTTCACGTTCTGCTTCTGTCGTGGATGTAGTTTGTGTTTTGAGAGTTTTGAGCACAGGATTCCAAATTTTGCTGAGATTATATCCATCTTCTCTTATAAAATAATTAGGGTGTTACCTTATTTCAGTTGCTTCTCTGATAACTCTGTGCTAGTAATATTTACAAGGCTGAGCAAATTGTAGACATCTCCAATTGCAAGCCTGAACATTTAGGGCTGTGGCGGTCGTTATTGAAACAATCAAAATAGTAATAATAAATAAATAAATCGGGATATTATCAATAAATGAACTATTTTTAATGAGCTCAAAATTAGGCAGGCCTACACTGAAAAAAATACTTATTAGTCACTGCAAAATATTTGGTTAAAATGGACCTTACCAAATTTTTTTTGTAGAGGTTACAAAATTTTTTTGCAGTCACTGCAAAATTTTATTGGGGACAGCAAATTTTTTTGTGGTCACTACAAAAAAAATTTGGTAAGGTCCATTTTAACAAAATATTTTGCAGTGACTAATAAGTATTTTTTTCTGTGTAGTTTTATTTGTTATAAGAAACAGTTACTTTTGTAGCGTATTCTCAGTTATTATTAAACAAAACTATTATTTTACATTTTAAATAAGAACAATGTAAAAAAAATGTTCGGAAATGGGAAAAAAATTTGCCTTCAGATTAATACTAGCTACTTCATGTCGTTACCTAGAAAAAAAACTCATAATTCATATGCATGTACTATTATTGAGAAACACTGAACTATTTTTTTTGCCATCGTAAATAATTATACAATATTGAGCAAATGCTTCAGTGCTGGCGGCCCGTTATAAAGGCCGTGACGTGCAAATTTTTGTACCGTGGGCATTTGGCTGGCCGTCCCTGCCTTAGGGAGAAGTAACAAATATGTATAATATGGTAGGAGGGACGTCAAGTCTCACCATATTGGGGTTTTTATTTGCTTAAAGAAATGTGTGGTGCAAACAGAAGTTTTCGTAGTATTTTTTCAACAATTCTTTTTTAAATGTAGGCCTATGTACTTACTTTGAAATTAATAAGTTCGGGATTATATAAAACGCTTTTCTTGCAAATCTTTCTTTTACACATTTTTAATAACAACCGTAAACAAACAAACTAAAGAAGTATTTCGGACGTACGCCATTGCAGCAAATGGTGTGTGACAGAAAACCAGAGGATACACACAAACAAACAAGTAAACAAACAAAAGGACTTTGTTTGCTACTAGCAAACATAGGTAAACACATACAATTCCACAAGGAATTCAATTACTAAGTTACAAGAAAATTAATTAACACAAACGAGCACAAATTATTAAGTGTAATAGATGTTTATTTGTTATGTCAGTCAACAATTTTAGTTCTGAAATGAATCTGATGTCAATTCCACTTTTCGTACAGAAAATTTTGTTTTTATTTGTGACATATATTATATAATATTAACAGCAATTGCCCATATGTAGCTGTCAAAAATTACTGTAGTTATTTGAGACAGAGTGTAGCTAATAGCCGACGGGAGTAGCTGAATATCCCCACCAGAAAATTATGCAATTATGTGATCTTTCCAATCGCAGTGGATGTAAGTAGTTGACAGCTCACCTGTCGACAATCCAGGGTGGCAGTGGAAAAAGGTTTCTAGTGTGGGGGGGGGGGAGGTCAATCAACACGTCTACAAGTGGACGACATCGGCGAAGCAGCGGATGACCTTGGGCGGAGAGCGGGTAGCTGCTATGACGACTGGATGGCGGAAATAGTTTCTGGGTCGGAGTGAGTGCAGCCGGATGTGAGACATCGTGTTTGTCGCCAGGGGAGAGAGAGAGGAAAAGGGAACACAACCCTGGATAGGGGGGGGGGGGGAGGTGCGGCACGCTTCTCGCTCCATTACCAGGTTACGGGAAGTCACGAGGTTAGTATGAACGTAGCGAAATCAAAATTTTAGACGTCGTTTAAGGCCGTGCTCTCTAGTTTACCCATATTTGGCGATAACAATTTTTACACCTAAACGAGAGCAGATATCGAAAATAGGTCTAGCAGTTTTGTTTAAAATCATCTTCTCCGTGTTGGTTGATTTTTTCAAGGTAGTAACTACAATGATTTTAGCTAATTATGGAACTAATGAAATTCCGGATAATTGACTTAGTCGAAATAGTATAATTTCTTGCTTTGAAAAAAAAAAAAGCTATAATAGAAAACCAATTCAAACAAAACTGTCAGACAGATTTTTGATATTTCAATCGAATTATTTCTAACATTACAATGACTAAATAACGAACCGTGTTTATCTTGTTCTGTATCTTCTTTTCTATTGGTTTGAAAACCAACAAATACGTAATCTGGCATATCCAATTGAAGAGAATTAAATTGATCTTTTATATCAAACTCGAAATTATTTGAAACTGTGGGAACAACTTTTTCAAGACATTGCCAGTAATTAAAATAAATTAGAAGTTTAGGATTTTTGTATAATTTAGCTTTGATTTCATTACCATTATTAGGTTCGTATTCAACAATTAGCCACAAAATTTCCATTTTCTCAATAATAATTTTACCAGCATCTGGAATAGTGTCAACAGATTGATCATTTTTATATTTAGACCAGCAGTCCCCCGCGGCTTTGCTCGCGAGTATTATTCGTAACTGATAATATTTACTTTAATTGAAAAACCTCTTTAAGATTGGTACTTCAGTCATCAAGTGTTAGAATGTCCAAGCGGCTAGTTGAACTAATTCTGCAGCAGGATAAGTAGCTATAGCTGTCCACGCGAAAGGCAGTCTTAAGTTTGTCCGTGCCACTAACAGCGACTTCGCCTGGGCTTTATTTATAGCCCTGCCTATTTGAGGTTGTGGGGTAGTTACAGACATCTAAGGTAAGAGGTTAATTGAATGAGAAACATCTGTTTACCCTGTGCACAACCATTGGTGACGGTGCCCTCAGTTATATATTTTCAAAATATTCACTTTAACTTTATTGCCATTGCAAAGTTTCAGTGGGTAAAGGTTTCGCGGAAACGTATTTGGTGCCCCAAACCTGAGATTAGTGAGATGATATATCGTCGGTTTACTGCCAAAAGTGACAAAGTCAAAATGAGATAAAATTATAAAAATGCTAGGAATATGTATATGTTGTTCACGATCAATTGCCCAAGTTTAAAGTCCATTCGTCGTTTCGTACTGTTGTGTCACGTATAGTAACATACCACATTTTTGTTAATATCTACAATTTAATACTGTTTTTAAACGAAATAGCATTTATGACTTAATCACTTTTAGCAGTATACCGACGGTAGGTCAGCTGATATTGTAGAGGAACCCAAGTGGAAAGCGAACTGCAATTTTACACCTTTTAAAGGCTACATGTAAATTGCACTAATTCGGTCTGCATTGTACTTTTTGTGTGTCAGAATTGAACGTTCTCACGCAGCTTTTAATGGAATTCGAGCCTAGAACCTCCCGGAATTTAGACCTGAGTGACAAACAACTGCGTCACGTAACGTCGAAATAATTAATCAAAATAAAATTTTATCTAAATATATATATATATATATATATATATATATATATATATATGTGTGTGTGTGTGTGTGTGTGTGTGTGTGTGTGTGTCTCCTGGGCTCATAGAGGTTGTAAAACACCACGTCTCGATAGGTTACTGTAGAGCACGATCGTAGAAGAACAGGTCTGGACACTCGCCTGGAAACTTGACCCCCTTGTTGTTTGGATGTAGTTCACCAAGTTACCGAGAATATTGTGTTTTATTGGCGCTGATGTTACGGCGGTCGGACTAAACTCCGACCACTTCCTTTCCGCTAAGATAAACAATTTATCAAAACGTATTTTTTTTATTTATTTATGAAATACTTTCTTCGCTCACAAATTTAAGAAAAGGCTCCAGCAATCTTTATTTACTTTATAAATTTAACAATGGAAAAAAGTGGACGGAGTTTGAGTCCGACCGCCCGGAAAACAGTGCCAAAAAGTACGACATTCTCGGTAACTTGACGAACTACAGCCAAACAACAAGGGGGTCAAGCAAAATATATTGTTAGATAGGGAAGTGTCCAGACCTGTTCTTCTACGACCGTGCTGTAGAGTGAAACTCCTGTATAGGTTGTTTCTCGCTGCTCATTCCTGCTTTTCGGATCGTCTACCTTGAATATTGACCAACTTAGTTTTATTCTTAATAATCACGTTTCTTATAAAGAAAAAAATTACGTACATATTTTTTTAAAATATTTACGTAAGCATCACTCTGACGCGAACAACACCTCAATATCGCTACTGGTTAGATAGATATCGTGGGTTGATGGAAAACAAAATTTGTGTTTTTTGACCATTTTGTGTGTCGAAATTCGAAATATTTTAAATTTACATCTTAGACATGTGTATAAGTATCCAACTGAAGTGTAAATCACATCGCTAGCCCGTTCAGTCGAATCAAAATAGATCATTAACTAAAAAAAGCAAAAACAATAAAACAAAAAAAAAAAAAAACATATCACCCCTGCACAGTATTGAAAAATTGAATTCCGAAAAATCTGAAAACCGTTTTGCGATAATTTCTGTAATCATCATCCTGAAGCAAAAAATAATTGTATATCTCGACTGATTCGATAGATATCGAGGATTTATCTAAAACACATTCAAGGTCTTTTTTCACCACATAAGAGAGTAAATTTTGAAAAAACCCTTGAATCATATTTTAGAATACTTTGTTGGTATTTCATTGACGTAAAAAAACACAACATTAGCCCGCTGGGTTAAAGATATATTGACGATTAATAGAAAACGCTTTTCACCACTTTTCACCCCTTTTCACGTCCTTAGGTGTCGAATTTTGAAAATTTCTGAAATTACTTTTTAGGTGTTTGAGTAAGCATCAATCCTAAACAAAAATCACGTCGCTATATAAAAAGCTATGGGATCGATATATATCGAATGTGAGTCGATAACTCGTATTACCCCTTTTTTAACCAGTTTAGGGCCGAATTCGGAAAATATATTTTAAATGGTAGGCCTACTTGGGATATTTACAAAAGCACCAATTTAAAGCAAAGAGCACGTCGATATCTCGATTGATTCGATCGATATGGAAGGATAATCGGAAACATATTTCACGCATTTTCACCCCTTTAAATAAAGAATTTCGAAATGTCTTTGAGTCCTGTCATAGACATTTGTAAAAGTAACCAATTAAAGTTAAAATCACGACGATTGCCAATTGTGTTTCAAAGATGTAGACGATTAATAAAAAACACATTTTGCCAATTTTTACTTCCTGGGGGTCGAATTAAAAAAAAAACTAAAACTCCTTTTTGGGTATTTACGTAAGCAATATTTTGAAGTGAATATCAACTCTCTATCCCGAAGGGTTCGATAGATATCGATAGTTGATTGGAAACATATTTAAGGTCTTTTCACTCCCTTAAATATTGAACTTCGGAAAATCCTTAAATTGGCTAATATGCATTTTTACGAGTGTCCTATTAAAGTAAAAATCACGATGATAGGCCGTCGGGTTCGAGCTCTATCGACATTTCTTCGGAAACACGTTTCACCCCTTTTCACCCCCTTAGAGGTCGAATTTCGAAAAATCCCTTCTTAGTGCTCGCCTACGACCTGAGGGGAACCCCCACAAAAATTTTTCACTATTCTAGGTCCAGTGGTTTGGGCTGCAGTTTGATATGTCAGTCAGTCAGTCAGCTTTCATTTTTATATATATAGAGATTGTCTGTAAACACAAACATCATCATTAGAATTTAGAATGAATGAAATTTTTAACCACCTTTCCAAAAAATATCATTGCAATTTCTAATAAATCCGAACAAATATTTTAGTGAATACGAAACTTCATTATGTTTTTCAGCTCTAAAAGAAAATAATTTATCAACTCCATAACCTTTTTCAACCATAGATAGCTGTAAATATGACGAATCTGAAATTTAGTTTAACGATGAATGCATCATTGTGGAAGTTATTATCGGGTTTTCAATACTTTCAATAATATATCCATGTTTAGAAATGTCTATTTTCGAATATAAGTATGGAAAGAAATTTTCACATAAATCAATAGTTAAATCTTTGGCATGATTTTCATTTTTATCTCTCTTAGTTATCTTAAATGTAAAATAAACATAAGCTACATTAAGATGTAAAAATGAATCACCAATAGGAATTTCAAAATCTTTTTTCTTATTGTATTCATAAATATTATTTTTTGTTTGGTAAGTTGGGGAAAAAGTTTTGCGTTCTTAACTCTCGATTATTTTCTCGCTCATTTATATAGAAAAATTATTTAAAAAGTTTTTTCTATTCATACAACAAGATAATTTTTATCTATCCATGAATTATGACAACTATGAAAGTCTAACCATTTAACTAAAACTTTATCTCCTTTCTTTCGCAAAACTTTTTCAACTAAGTAATCTTTATCATATTTTGTTTTTAATAATTATTGTTCATAAAACATCCTTCGATGGATTCGTCTTGTAAATCCTTAATTTTATATGTTATTGGATTTATGTACAGTACTTCTGAAATTTAAAGACTTCTGTAGGCCAATTAGGTGTATAACCTTCTTAAAATAAATTTTTAGCTTTACTTATACGAACATTATCTCCAATAGAAAATTTTGTCAAAATACTGCTTCGGCTGCCGCTTGCTTTAGTGATATTTCTAGGTAGTTCATACTTATTAAATAAAATAGAACCATCATCGTTTTTAATTTACATCGATTGGTTTCATTCCAATCGTTCTGTGAATAGAATTATTGTAATCAGTTACTAATTTTGGCAACATATCTATCCATTTATAAGTTCCTTGTATAGTGAACATTTTCCACATTTTTCCTTCAAAGTTCTATTGAATCATTCAACAACCCTTGCTTTTTTTATCATTAAATGTATAATAATGTTTTATATTATTATTACTCAATTTTTTAAATATTTTATTAAAAAATTCTTTTCCATTATCAGTTTGTAAATGTTTAGGTTTACGAGAATTTAGAATACTTTTAAATGCTAAAGTTACATTTTCACCAGATTTATCTTTAACTGGAAGTGCCCAAGAAAATTTCGAAAGAACATTAAGTACAGTTAACGAATATTTAAATTATTTATTAATTATTGAAATACCTTTTAAAGTAATAGAATATATTTCGACTAAATCGGCTTGCCAAAGACCATCAATCCCGAAAGATGAAATACTTCTTCTAGGATAATTTTTTCTTGCAGGTTTATGAATTTCATAAGCAATGTATTCTTTAATTCCTTCACCAATAAACATGGGTATTTTAGAGCCACAAGATAAACAAATACATATAATTATATTTATTCCATTTTAGTTGGTTTATAAGAAATATTAGCACTTGGTGTACGTTTTTTACATTTGAGACAATAAGTATTTAAATTATTAACACTCATTTATTAATGTTAAAGTATTATTTTTTGAACAGCTGTTTGAACAGGTGTTTTGGGTAACACGTGTTTCAGATGTTTGAACAAGTGTTTTAGGTGATTGAACATTAATTGTTTAATATACATTTCTTATTATATATAAATGATTACAGATAAACAAGCTAGAAATAATTTACTAAGAACACGACAGGTAATTGAAATATTCAAAGAATTCAAACAACGCAATGAAATTTATGAAGAAAATAAAAAACAAGACCAACCAATGATAGATGCAATTGATAATTTAGGCAAAAAAAAAATAGAGAAAGTTACAAATGAGAATAAGAATATAATCAAATAACTTGTTACAGTTGCTAATAAAAATTTTTGATTACACACCATCACCTTCAGAAACATATTTTGAAAGGAAAATGTTTAAAGATGAACACTATGAAGCTTTTAAGCATTTAGAAAAGGATATAATTCTATTAACAACTATACAACAACATTTATTGGTGAAAAATGACTAAATTTTTGAACAATTGTGATGATTCTGTTTTTGGTTTAAGACCTGAAGGAAGTAAAATATATATTGGTGATGGTGAAGTACAATTTAACGACGATAAACTTATCATTAAAGGTAAACTATATATTGGAACTGATGGTTTGTTGAAATTGTTAACTCATAAAGATGTTACAGAAACAGATTACACAGATGAGGATTATGAAAAATATAACGCAATTTTTTCTAGAAATGATCCAAATTCTGGAACACCAAAATCAAGTGGTAGTTACAAATGGAAAATTATAGTTAACCGATGTACGAATCAATTAAACAGAAACCAAAACCTGGGAAAGGTATTAAAAATATAATAATCTTCAAAAACAATATACATGGATGGAGGTTAGAAAACTTATTGATCGACTATTAGTTATATATGGTGAAGAATATGCTGGAAATAACAATTATTATAAAGAAAAAGTTGGAATAATAGATATGTTAAATAACAAATTTCGTGATTTTGTTGTAAATAATCCTAAAGGCATTCCAAATCTTATAAGAATATTGTGACGTCTGTATAAACAAACACATATTTTTAAAGGGGTTCTTTTGTATGTAATGTGTTGTGTAAAGAACCGGCAACATCAACCAAGTAAACTGTACATGTGGATTAAAGAAAGAAATTTGAATTTTAGAAGTTACAGTTTATTGAGCTGGCAAAGAGTGTGATGCAATAGACATGCTGATAGAAATTTAGTTTCCACAAATTAACTCTGAAATTAACTTGATGTTAAGGTGTGCAAATGAAAGTAAAACAATATTGTGATTTGACTATACAACGTATCAAACTACTGATAGACGAGGGATACAACACTGCAACTCATACGATATTTATCATAGATTTCCTGATGACATCTTGCAAATACCAATGATGGACTCTCAGATCTTCAGGGTTCCTTTATGGGTTTAGTTGCACTAATCACTAAATACTCGATATCGGTGAGCATAATTATTAGTGTGAGTTGCCGTGGTGTACACCTCTTTGAAGTCTGTGCAGTGGACCTTACTGGTAGTTTTATTGCTAACAAACATCTTCCGACGTGGGTAACGGGATCTGGAAGGTGACCAGGTACAGCATAGTAAGAGTAGCCCTCACTAGACTATAGAACCAGGCTGGACGACGACCTCCGCTCCAGACGTCTCCTCGGACCCCTCGAGACGAAGATTCCGCTCTGGATATCGAAACCTCTTCCCCGGGCGTCGTGGAATCCAATATGGACGACAACTCAGCCTTCTGAACTGCAATTCAGCCAGCGTCGTCGTAGTCCTCCGGAAAAATAAAATATTGCAATTCTTCTTACCTCTCGACGGAACATTCTTATATAACAAATAATTTGATATTTCCTTTCTTGAGGCTTCTCAAGACCATCGCAGTGAATTGAATTGCAGTATTCATCGTATTTGGTTGTAAATTCACATACAATATCAAATCTCGTCGAAGGTGATACATTTATCTTCCGTTTATTCCCAATTATTAGAAAAATCGTTTCTTTCCTTTGTTTGCACTACTCTTTCCTCCTCGTCATAACCGTTACCTCTCTGCAAAAACGTTTCCCCGCCTATCGATAGCTTGGTCGGAGTAAATAAAAAATCCTACACTGAAGCAAGAAAATATACGTATAGAAAAGTTAAATTTGTGGAAACTTTTACTAGTTTACACTGAGCATAAAATAAACTGATTAAATCAAAGACAAATACAAATACAATTAAATTATAGCACGTGGTATTAGCTTCCAAATATATTAACATTCCTGCTTCAAGCAGTTTAACCAACAAACATAAGCAAATTTTACCGACTTTTGTAACATATAGAAACTATACGTTACAATATTAAACACAATTCCTCCACCGTCTTGGGAATCAGAACATCATGGAAAAGGTTCGTTAAATTATATTGTGAATTATTTGCCATTTGAATTACATGAACATGGTTATCACTTTTTGGGTCCTGGAACTAAATTAAATGAAAGATTAGAAATGAATGATAAACCAATAAATCCTTTAGATGAAGTTGCAATGGGACATTATATTGCTTATCATCATCATAAAAAATTAGATGAAAGACATTTAGCTGATTAAGAACTAGAAAAGAAAGCTTTTAAGAGAGTTTTTCCTCCAGATGCAGATTTAAGTGAAAGAATGTAGGCTGGTCTTACTGGATCAGCAATGCATGTAAAACGTAAACTTGGTTTGGGAACAAAAATAAAATATTAATAAGTATTTCATTATTTTATATAATTTTATATAATTTTTTTATATAATATGAAGGTAAAAAATATTTTATTTATGTTGTCTGCTGATGAACTGAAGAATTTAAATATAGATTATTTTTGACAAAATAACAATTTGAGTGTAAAAACAAGAAACTTAAAGGAGGTAAAGGAATGACTTTAACTATTTCTGTACCACAACTGGAAAAAAAATGTCAAAAGAAGTGAAAACTGAAAATGGTTTAACAGTTCATAAAGGTGGATTTTTACCATTAATTTTTGCTGCATTAGGAGCTCTCGGTGCATTAGCTGGTGGTGCATCATCTATTGCTACTTCTGTAATTAATGCTAAAAAGAAAGATCAAGAATTGCAAGAACAACAAATACATAATTTGGAAATGGAAAAACATGGAAAAGGTATAAAAAATGTCAAAGGAAAAAAAAATTCCATTTTGTAATTTTGATATTGAAAAAACTTGTTAAAAAAATGAAAATTGAACATTTTCGAGGAGTTTTTATGATTGATGAATTACCAAAATTTCCACTAAAAAAAGAATGTGGAATAGTTAATTTAGATGTTTCCAAAGTTCTGGAACTATTTGGGTTTGTTATCGGTAAGAAAATAATAAAAATTATTTCTTTGATTCTTTTGGGGGTAATCCACCAATTAAATTAGTTGAATATATTAATGGTGAAATAATTTATAACGATGATAAAATACAAAATTTTGATGATGTTATTTGTGAACATTATATGTTAAAGTACTAAACTATTTGTCTCATAATTTTTAGAATTTTTAAATTTAAGTTCTTTATGATAATTCAGAATATGATAATTTTGTTAAAGATGTTAATATGTGTTTAAAGTATACACTCAAAATGTGATAACTTTGATAAAGAATTAAACAAAAAAATACACAAAACTAAAATAACATCTGATACAGAAATAACTAAAAAATTTCAAAATTTTAACCAATCCCTTCTTAATTATTGCGATTCACTAATCAATATGAAACTCACACAAGCCAAAGATAATTTTACAAAAGAAAAAATTGATAAATTACAAAGGAATAAATTTGACATTATTTATTTAGTTGGTAAATACAGCGCTAAAGAAAAAAGTACTTTATTTAGGTAATAATCAAACAGAATATATTTTGATTATGAGTGGACAAATAAATGAAATTATAATATAACCAGAGGGTTATAAAAGAATTACCCGATTAAACAGAAATGGTGTATCGGCTGATGATAAAATATTTTTTAAAATTCCACAAAAATTCAACATACCTGACAGTACAATTGTGTTTATTGACGTGATTTTGAACTCTTACAGTTGCAAGAGTATTTCAATAAACAAAGGTACACCTGTCATAAATTACCAAAAGCCAAAGAACGCTATGAAAATGTACGTACATAAATCTGAGGGATTTTCAAACAAGAATATTTGAAGGTTTGCTTAGATTTATTGCTGAAGCTCAAAATGTAAATAGCAAGCAACGTCATTGACGAGTGTATAAAAAACACAATTTAAAATTACAAAAAAGATTCAAAAACATATTAAGCAGGTACATATTATCAAGTTAGCAATCCAAATGGGTGCTTACGCGCACATAAATAGATATCAAAATATAATTACAATAAATATACCCTGAAAGTTATTAAAGATCGTGCCCACACGCACATTTGACCTTATGAAAATGTACAATGACACCTCAAAGTAACGAACGTAAATACGTTTGACCACTAACCTTCTGTTTCATTATTTACTACTTCTTTTGCAACTATATGAAATAAAGTCTGGTTCATAAATTTCTTTGCCATTTATTTTCTAGTTCTACATAAAAAAAAAAGACTCATAATGACTTACATTTGCCCCCTCCATATAATCACAGCAATTTTTTATGGTTTTTAATTCTTATATGACTAATAAAAAGGGATGGTGAATAATAATTTTTACAAATTTTACATTGAATTAGTTTTCTCGTAAAGGTTTTTCTTTTTCAATGATATAATTTGAAAATTAAAAACATTCCCAAACATTAGTCTCTTTGTTTCTCAGATTTTTTATATTTATTTATAAAAAAAATTAATAGAATTTTTAAAAAAAAATTTCATTTCCTAATAACATTTTTTTTGTTATTTAAATTTTTAAGTGTTTTTTCTTGGTAAGATTTTTGTGATTTTTTTTGTGAATAAGTTTATTAGTGAAAGTAGATATAAAATGCATTTTTTTTAAAGAAATTCATTTCTGGTATAAAAATGAGTTTGGAAAACTCATTTTTGTGCCTAAAAATGAATTTGTCCTAGAACACACATTTTAAATCTACTCATGTGGATATATTTCAGGCAGTCAGTAACATAAAAATATAAAACTGTGAATACATAAATTCCAGTGTAAAAGCTAAAAGACTAAGAACGTACCCTACTGTAAGAGCAATACAAAATAGTTGCAAGTGTTTGATGTTAAACCGCGTACTGAAATCATTTCTATGTATGTCTAATAAAATTGATCGAAAATCTTTTCTGAAAAATTTGTCTAACAAACCTGATTCTCTTATAGACCACACTAAATTATCTACTACTTCAAAAAAAGGGCAATTTCTCCGAAAAATGACCGTTAAGTACAAGTCAAAGAAGCTCTGTTCTACAATATGCAGTAATGGTCGATTGTCCAGAAAATACTTTGGTTGGCTCAAGTCATACATTGCTCCTGAGGAAAAATGCATAACACTTAAGTTCCTGTGAGCTATAGCCGTATTCAGTCCTTCTTCCACTTCATGAAGTGCAATAACTCTTTCCCACAGCAGACGTATGATTTCATCATCTTGAGTTTCAGTATCTAAGAACGCAGTAAGCATGTCTAGGTCCATGTCAGATCCATAACGAGTGGAAATCCCTATCTTATAGTCGTATTCTTCAATGTCAGCAATATTGTTTATGTCAGGATAGTACAGTGGTATGGTCAGGTAGCTGGTAAATGACCCAGAGTATGCGTTATTGAAAACTATATTAAATATGAGAACAGAACCTACGTATAGTCTGAAACCAGTAGAAGTGACCCGATGATGCGACATTCCAACGAAAAACAACCTGAATATTTCCAAGCTAAGCAGAAGTGGACGTTCCTCCTCCGCAACAAAATGGGCGAATAATTTCCCAAATGCGAAAAGAGAAAGTAAGAGGCACAGATAAAATATCCATAACTGATATGTAAAAGGGAGAAGAGCTTTAACCCAGTCTGGCAGCTGTTGTGCCTTAGGTACAACAAGCACAAGTCTGTCAATAGCATACGGGTAACTGGCCGTCCTAAAGTTGTGTGTCTGCAGAATTCCAAATGGCTGAATAACATCGAACGTGGAATTAAACAGATTGGGCAAAACCCATTTGGGAACCTCTTTTACAGGGAAGGGGTCACTTGTTAAACAGATGTTAGCTGCTTTTGAAATAATATCAACACATGTACCTAAAATTCCATCTATTACTATTACACCATCCGGCTTTGTAACTTGGAGCGAAAATGGGGGAAAGTCAAATGCAGTTATTTTAACTGGATATCCCATAAAATCGAATGGTAATTTGTCATCTGTGCTGAAATTTTTTGCATATTTTACTTTTCCGTTACTGACGAATGGATCGAAACGTTTTGCCAAAACAATATTTTTAGAATCAAATCGTTTTGGTGCAATGGTCAATACTAAAGTATTCAGAGTTTCGTGGTTCTTCCAGGTAGCAGTCAGTAGCTGAAACGTAATATCAGGATGAATATCCGTAAGTCTGGTGTCAAATAATATGGTTTTGGACCATGAGTTCCACAAGGGAAGGACGGACACTTTATCCAAGTGCTGAATGAAGACGTCGACGTCGCCGCTGTCAGACATAATTATAAACGCTGCATTGTGTCTGGGCATGTTGTCACTCCAGGGAGCTGCCTGGTTGAGGACATACACTGGCATTGTTGATGTATGTAGAGAGCTGAGTGTGAGGTCATGTATGATACTGACGTCATCACAGTACACTACTGTTCCTACAATGTCTCTCACATGACTCTCTATTATATACATTGCTTCCTTGACGAACTGTGCAGCTTGGCTTCTGTCTGTGTTGTCTTGCAGGATCATGACTCCAGCTGAGGTCTTAATTATTAGAGACAAAAAGGCGAGGATCAGCATGGGTGTTATTTTATTACCTGCAACAAATACTGAAATAAGCCAACAGTTACACTTATGCAGTGAATACAGCAATCTAAGCTATCCAATGTAGGCTGTACTATACAGAGCAAGTGGTGTGTAAATTTTTGGGTTTTAAAGGAATGTTACCTTTGCAGCCGTATTAATCACAATATGAGTTCACTTATGAGAATTCCTTTTATTCTCGAATAGAACTAAAGTAACACCAACGTTTCCCCCTCATTATTTGTGTTGCTACTTATATTTATATTTTTCTTAATTATTTTCATTCAGTGGAATTGGGAATTGATTCTATGGTTTGTCGTCCACAAATTACGCTTAAGGGCGCTGTTCACCTCAGTTTTCAACGTCTTTATTTATTTATTTTTATAGTTGCGCCAGATATTTTTCTTATATAAGACACAAATTGTGATTAAATCTTACTCTTAGGAAGTTTGTGTATCACAATTTTTGCGCAATGAGTCGTAAACGTCAAAATTTGCACTTTACGGTTTTATGTATGCCACTAAAACCAACTGACATATCAAACAGAAAAAAATCACAGTGTATAACAATGTTGTACGCTGTGATTTGACATATATGAAAACCAAAAAAGAAATATATTTTTGTATTTTTAAAATTTTTTGAAATTTTTAACTTTCATTACAAATTTCAGCATTTTTTATTAAACACAATAACATGTTATTGTTTGTTTCTATATATTTCAAATCACAGCCCACAACATTGTTATATACTGAGAATTTTTTCGGTTTTGTATGTCAGTTGGTTTTAGTGGCGTACGTAAAACCGTAAAGTGCACATTTTGACGTTTACGACTCATTACGCCTAAACTATGAGAGATACCAAAATTTCCTAAGAGGAAGATTAAGTCACAATTAACGTCTTAAATAAGAAAAAAAATATTTGGTACAAATAAAAAAAAATAAAGACGTTGAAAACTGAGGTGAACAGCGCCCTTTAGCAATTACGCTTTGAATCACACTGGGTATCATTATCCATAGTGTTAAAGGCTATTATCATATGGTCCACTTTACCGCAGATTCTGTTACATATTGTAGTAGTTCATGTCACCCTAACTGAGTACAAGAAAGGTTGGTCAAATCCAGAATACCATGAAATAGCTATAACGCCTGTCTGAGTTTCATCCATCGACGCTCTCTTTATACGGCTCTTGTACTATACGTACCACAATATTGGTACGCAAGACAAATGAGATGAGATAACTCATGAAGTCATTAGGACTCTCTTATGCTTAAACGACCCCCACTCTCCACACAGCAGGCATTTGAATAATTGTTACCATCCATAACGCCAACAACAGCAGCAGTGTTGGAAAGTATTATTCGTACAAGTTCTAAGTGTCTCTCTGAGGTATGGTATTTTACGATAGAGAGGTTTTTCGGCATACCATGGTGAATGTTATTGGACTGATTCTGAATTTGGCTTTAATCTCATGAGAATAATTCTAATCTTCCTCGCAAGTACTCCGTGGGAGTGAGATCTGGAGATTGGCGAGCCAGAGAAGCATGTAAAAGTCATGTTGCTGTAGTAGTGACATAGAATAATACACTAAAGGGACATTATGTATATATATGTATATATATATATATATATATATATATATATGCACACACACACACTTATAAAAGTTGAGTAAACAATTTTGTGAGTAGAAATTACTACTAGACGACATAACAACATGTTTGGTTGGTGTCTCGGTTACTCAGTTACCATACTATTTGTACCTTAAATAATTTAAGCGAAGTCTCACTCAGCAGACGAGGCACGTTGACTGGTTCTGTCGAATTCTCACATCGAAGTAATCAGTCGATACAGCTGCAGTTGTTCAGCGTATACTGTTCTGACTAGACACTAACAGTGATGTGCAGGCTTGATGCGCTGCCGAGGTCACAACGAAGGTAATTAAAGAGAATTAGATAGAAATCGATACGGTCATCGGTGGGTTTTTAATTATTTATAGAAGTAAATGCAGCTGTGCTCTAGCGTTCCATAAAAACGCATGATAGCATCGATTATTCTAAATTACTTCGATCAATTCTGTGGCACGTCAGCTGCTAATCAGTTGAGTAAATAATAAATCAGTATTAACTAAATAAATATAACAATACTGATCATCAATATGCAAATACAAAAATACCTAACCTATAAACTTTGTATTAGGGCGCAGCTATTCACTAAAATGCTTTTCCGTTAACGACCCCCAAGAATAAAGGTGTAAAATATGAAAATTATAAAACAAACATTATGGATGGATCTAAATATTACTTTCTTAGCAGGTATACTTAATGAAGAGACATACCATTTATGCTAAAACATTTTAAAATATGCAAATACTTACTCTAACATCTGTGACCCTATATTTAGAAGTTAATCAAATATTGCTATTCAGTAACTTGATTTACATGTGATGTATAATGTAGTGGTGCTAAATGTATTGAATTTTAAAAATACAAAAAGTGGTTACTCAAGATTAATTAATTTTCTATGTATGGCCAACGTGGGTTGGCTAATCTGGCAATACGGCAAATAAAATTAGGTTTTCTTAGCTTGAACACCTTAAAACTGCAAGACGAGTATATATATATATATATATATATATATATATATATATATATATATATATATATATATATATAAATTTTAGATCATAGGATTATAGTGGTCATCTACCAGAGACGCTGAGCGGTGGAAAGAGCTTTGGTTGATTCAAGGTTATTAGAAAATCGATCAACGTGTACGAGTGAAGTCTCCTTAGAAATAACACATTCAGAGAAAGTTACACGTGTGTAGACCTACACACATTTCAGGCCCTTCACTTATTTTTACAGCTTATAGAAAATTGCGATTATAAATACATTTTGTTGTCCTTCTTAGGTATAAAACGCATGATAAGATTCTTTAAAAAGGCGTTAGCATGACAGTACACGTTTTCTTTAATATTTCGCCATACAGTGATAAGATCATCCCTAAAAGTCTCATAGGGGAGATCTATAGCCGCGAAGACTGCACTCCAGTTGAGTAACTTGCTCATCTAGGGTGAAGTGCGATGAGCGTGCTGTGCCACCCTTAGCGCTTCCGGTACACCAAGGCCTGAACACGCAAGACAAATGCACTCTCACGGCCGAATATTCACACTTCTGCATAGCTTGATATTTATATACCATGATTAGAGATGATGGTATATCGCGAAAATGTTTTGTGCCAACATAGCCTTGAAAACACTGACACAACGTAGCTGTCTATAGACCAATAACGTGCATCAAATATTAAAATAGCGGTATTCTTATTGGCTTAGTCAAATAGGGCAGTATCTTCGCGTACATGGAAAAGCCAGTAATCTTTTGATAAGCTGAACGTATGTTGAAGCCTAGCAAATAGTCAAGTTTTCCCGCGATAAACCATCATCTCTAACCATGATACGTGTTTATATTTACATATTGTCGCTATTCATAAATGTAACTCTATGTGCAAAGCTGGGCTACCTGTCTACCTGTTAATGTATATGTCTGTAATTCAACATTAGTTCTCATTATTATAAATCACAAGGACCACTTAAACAAAATGGGGTTTTTATGGAGCACCGGGATAGCGTGTATTTGCTGTAATTCTTAAACGAAACACTTGCCATGCATTACTTTACCTGTAATATAACCGTCATTCTACGAAAGAAAACCTTCTGGATTCCCGAAGATTTAAAAAAATGTTGTTCTCTAATTTCTGATAAATAATACAGGAATTCAATTCCCTCAATGTTCCGAAACTGCGAACCTAGTGAAACCATTCATAGCAACTAAAATACAATTATTACCTTCGTTCGATCCAGGCAGAGGCCTAAATGTATCAATATATAGTTTCTGTCATACTATGTCAGGCCGCTTCACCGAATAAAAGCCAACCTTAGAATTTACAGGTGGCTTGGCATGTCTACAGTCGTCATAAATCTTGACTTAAGACTCTGCGTGCATAATATCAAAGTACAAGAATTCTTTCATTATATTTAGCTTGGTTTTATGGACCTTCACATACACTCGGACAGAGACGGCACGAAAATAACGCAGGATAATATTAAAGTATTGTAAATTACCCTTACCCCAAGAATGTCAAAGGATTATTGTAGTTTTTGAAGATGTTTTGCTACTTTGCTAAACTAATCCAGGGTGATGCGGAGTTATATGCGACGCTAAATCGCTTAATGAAAGAGGACGTTAGTTTTTGTTGAGGAGACGAGCAGAAGCAAGCTTTCAGTTGCATAAGTATGTTGATCCTGTCCTGTTCTACGCTGGCCTGACTTAACTCACAGGTTCACATTTCAAGTCTATGTCATCAGTTTCTGACCACAAACTCTTAGAATTCTATCTGCTTCTTAGCCCAACTACCTACTTAGGATAAATGGTGAAGCCAGGAAACTTCAGTATATATAGAACATGATGTATATGTTCATGAAAGCTGCTTGAAATACGTAGACATCATCTAAGAAAGAAATAAAATTTACTTAATTGGGATTCCTCATGTAAATGATTCAAAATACACGACAAACACTATACCACAATGTTCGCTCTAAAATATATCATTTTCCACTAAAAGTGGCCCCATGGTGTAACATGTGTAAAGAATAAGAATATTACCTTCAAATTAAACTCATAATAAAACAAACATACTAATCTGGCAAATCGCACAGAGCCAAGAACAAAATATGTGGTAAACATGATACGCAGGCCAAGGTTCATTTCATTAACGATTGCTGTCTGCTTGCAAGCTCGAGTAATTGTCTAACAACGTCAATTGTCGGAAATATGACAAATAAGATGCATTTCACTTCAAGGCTGTCGTATGCACAGAACAAAGCTCTCCGCTATGCCTATCGAAAAGCTGAATATGCACATGTATTTGACATAGTACAACAAACCATTGACGGAGAGAAGAATAGGAAAAATGTAGTGGCTGTAAAATACACTGGCTTCCTAGTTATTATATTCGATCTTGTCCTGTCATCACTACGTGTGTACTGCATGATTCCTGGAGAGATGTTAGCATCAAGAAAAGTCTTTAGAAACCGACTTCTATAAACTGACCTTCCTGACAAAAAAAAAGTACAAACTGTTTATGCATGATATGTCCGGTTGAGGTACCACCCGTGCTGTAAACATGTGGTTTCAAAAGGTAAAAATCATTCAAGAAAATTGAAAATCGTAATACCCGTAAGTTTGTTTATTCTTTACTGGAATTGAAAATTTCGGGGGTATCAATTGCAAACGAAACTTTTATGGTCTCTCAATCTTTCTTTCTTTCTATAAAACTTCTCTCTGGCTGCAATCGTAAATCTAAGCTCAGTATGAGACGTCTAAGTTCTACATTAGAAGTACTGGTAATTAGTCTGCAAATCAACTGTTTGACTCCTTACATAGAATACAACTGTGCAAGAGAATCCAAGTTTTGGGTGTATTTACGAATGTAGTTACGATGTGGTGTCCGTCTTATTCCAGGTGAGTGTGGTTGAAACATCGTTAATGCTGAACTCTCTCCCATGCCAGCACTACAAGGAACTGCTCATGGAATAATCGTGAAACAAATTCGCACAGTCAAATGTACTACTGCGAATGTTCATGTTCCTGACGAATAGCTGGACAAGTGTGTTATCACAGGACAGTTACGCAAATGCGTTTTGAAAAGTGGGTCTTAAGAAACCTGCTATATTATCTTGTGTCTTCATCGTTTTGTCGTCTAGTCTATTGTCTGTGACGTCGTCGTTGTTAACCTGTCTTGTGTCCAACATTGTTTTTGTCTGTTGTCTGTGCTGTCTCAATTGTTGTGTCCTGAGTTTTACAGATAATTTTGTTTGTCTTTGACTTTAATATTTGGATATTTATTTGAATATTCTTTATTTGCTGGTTGACTAATTCCTTAATGGGACCTTTCATGTTCTGAGGTTTTGGTCTATGGATGTGTGACTACAGCCATACTAGGCTCGTTTTCTCTATTGGTTTATCGTTCGTTTGTATTTTGCTTAGTCTGGTATTTCTGGGACGACATAATGTTGCAATGGCGTATGTCCACAATGGGTAAAGTACTTTTATTCTGTTCTATTTCAAAAAAACATAGGCTATAAAGCCTCGTATATTCTTCTTTTGACTGATTAACAACCCATATTACTGCAATGGTATTTTTACAAATGAAATAATAAAGTACTTCAGCAACCGTGTATCTGGTTAGAACAGTCCCACGAAGCATCGCTCTGTCCAGTACTTGGCTAGCATTATAAATTCTCATCTAGTACATTCGTTATTTCTATAAAGTGGAAGTATAGTACATTGGTAGACATGTAAACAAGTTGAATCCCATATACTATACCTACCTTTGTGATTGATGAAAAATTATCTCATAAGACATATTTGCAAAGTGTTTTATGTGGTACAAAGTTTGTTCACCTGACTGCGGTAATTCTAAAACAGGTTACAAAGAAAGCATGAGTTCTTGTGGGAGAATTTGGAGCAAGTAAAAGTCCTGCTGCAGCATGGTGCGCTGGTGTCACTAACAGAGTGATTTTAACTTTGCGGTATATGTGAGTATCAAATATGTTTGTTCGTGAAATATTGTGCTTGCATTATTTTGCGTTATAAACTTATCATTTTCTTAACTATAGTATCTTTTATTTATTTTCAAACCAATAGGTACGCCTGTAAGACGTATTTACTTATATAAGCAGTGGGAATTAACACGCGTGCGTTTGGTTACAAGTTCGTGAACAACGGCGAGGACACAACGGTAGGAGGGTCGTCACAAGAAGATATTTATTTTCTTGTATGAAGAGTCATATGAACTCATAAGTGCTTAGTTGTATTTAGTAACTTAGGCTACTTAGTTATGTACGTATAGTTATGTTTAGTATAAATCAGTGTAGTTTAACAGGATCTGTTTTTGTGGCTACGCCATTTAGCAATGAGCAGTGGAAAAATGTATAAATGAATTTTTTTTCCGTACCTACTTAATAGTACAATTATATTAGAAAAATAAGGTAAGGTAATATTGTGAACATAACAGTTCGCATACCTAGGATCATGTAAACAGTGCGCTAGTTCTTTAGAAATATTGCTGAAATTAGTTTTTGTTACAAGTGGAAGCTAAAACCCCAGTATTTCCAGTACAATATGTAAACCAGTGCTCCTAGCGGCCATATTTTTAACATAGCGTTTTCTAGCTTGTAGAATTTCACTAAAATTATTGTATTATTCACTTACTTAAGAATATAAATAAAATTTTCAAAACATGAAGATTGTAGGACACACCAATCCCTTACAACCAGCAGTGTAGTAAAATTTATCCACATTTTACATTGTACAGAAGTTTCCCTGCTGTCACGCTGTAGCATATTACACACCAATTGTACGGTTAACCTCAGGATGTGAAGTGTGACAAATACATCCCCGTGCTCTAGTCACATTGCTAAAGTGTTGATGTACCTGCGATACTGCAGGGCGTAGACAGAAACAAGCAGCACTGGATGGCCGCTACTTTTCTTGCTACAGTAACACAATACTACGTAATATATTGGGTATGAGACTATTATCTGATATTATTACATGCACTTGACAGGTAAACTAGACGGTAAGTGCACATAACAAACAAAGTAATGAAATGGTTTTGGTATACTTGAAGATGGTGCACGAATAATATCACACTAAGTAAATCAACCGTGTTAGTAATGAGTTGAATTTTATTTATACAGTTAACTTTTACTGGAATAATCTAAAAATAATGCACTAGAAACAGAAATGTACAAGACGAGTTTGAATATTTATGTTCTTAAACACACGAACATTTTTGTACAATGGAAACACTCTACTGTGAAAATATACACATTACTGTAAGGGTATACAGATAAATGTACGTATATATTTTTTCTTCTTGTTAAAATAGTGTATTTTGCAATTTTTGGTGAAATCAAGGACACAATTATGAACTATAATTTCCATGGAATACTTAAATGATTTTGATTTATTACAGGCCCTTTCCTTGCATTGCTAATATTCTTAAATAATTATTTTGTGTATTTTTCTTTTATGTAATACCTTCCATTTAGTATTTTTTTTATTCAGGTCTATTCAGAGTTATAGTATTTAATGTTTTAATTTTTTGAGATTGATATCTCTTTGTAGGTTTCAGTGTGCTCAGAGGTAATGATAGGTATAGCTTTGTGGTGTTTTATTTTCTCTTATGCTTGGAGTACACTGAGGAGCGGCAAGTTCAAATAGGTTTTTTTAATCATGACTGTTATCACCTACTAGGTGTGTTATCTTAGACGTTCAGAGAGAATTGAGGTTCCTTATGAAAAAGAACGACTTTTTGGACGAATTTTGCCGCAGCCAGGCAATTTTTCTGAAGAGGCCGAGAAATGTATTTAATTTATTTGCAATGGCTGTTCATCCTAAGTACAGGATTGTTTTTATAAACAGCATGTACCTATACTATAGCGTGGGTGTTTGGAAGAGCCCTCAAACGCTTGATTAGCTTTTTGGTGAAGCATTTTCAAGTGCTGAAGAGACGCAGCTACGTCTGGCGCCATTCGGGTAACGCTGTCATAATGACGCCAACACTTCAATCAGCAGTAGGATAGCCGCCCGAGCCTATTTGCCGGCTAGGCGAGGACGAAGATGCAGATTATCATTGACGTAATTTTAAAATAAACTGTGTTTGTTTTTCGTGCTTCTGCAAACCATATTTTCATAATTAAATATATATTTTTTTGTGAACGACGAACATCAACCAGTGGCATAAGTTAAGTTTGTTCTTTTGCTTTACTGACTGAAATCAACCAAAGCTAGCCAACTATTTCTTTAATTTATTTTGAACTGCATGAACTATATTCCGAGACATGAAACTTTTTCTTTTCTCAGTAAGAAATGCCGCACGTTTATTTCTGCAAGTACGAGAATTAGAGCCTTTCCCTTACCTCACCTATATATGTATATATATATATATATATATAATTTAATTACACGGAAGGTATTTACGTACGTCTGCTATAATTTGTTCACAGCATCAGGATAGTTTTGGTAAATAAAATTTCCACTATGCAAAATCATTAAACAGTAATGTACTTAATTCTTTTAACAACTCATCTGCATGTTTTTGTGTAGTATTTGTTTCACAGCCCGAGAGGTCGCAAGGACGATGGTAAGCACTTCAACCATGTATAGTTCGTTTTGTCTGTGTTCTCGCTCAACTCCGCCTCGCTGCACAAACCTGATGATTCACTTTCCTGTCTAACTGTAGTCGTAGCATAGATTGCAATATCCCTCTGTAAGCCACATTACACTTTTCTTGTTCAATATCTTACCACGCAGTTATTTCTAATCTATCCCGTATATTATATCATAGAATAAAATTAAATATTTAACTAATTTCAGACTAAGAGCTTAGGATATTTACTATAATTTCTAAACCAAATGATATAATGCTCAGGACATACCCGCAAACTAGCATGTAAAAAAGTGTCTTCAAGTGTTGCATTTCAAGACGTCCACTATCTTCACTGGATTCCAAACTTCTTGATAAATCTCTTTCGAAATCTGCTCTGAATATCTTCTCTATTAGACCTGATTCTTTCATCTACCAAACACAACGGTCTGACAAAACTAGTAAGGGAAGTTTAATCTAAAGACTTTTACCAAATAAATGATAAATATATCCTGCCACGCAATGTGTAACAACGGCAGGCTGCCTTCAAAATTGTCTAGTTTGCTGAGTTTGAGCCTAGATCCTGTTAAAAAAACACATAAAACTTAAATTCCTGTGAGTTCTTGCAGTGAATATTCCGTATTCCCATGAATCAATTAGCTTCTGACAAGAAAATAATAATCTAGTAATGTCATCGTCAGGGTCCATATCTGGCAGTAAACTTTGTAAATCAACGACAATGCCTGATCCTATTCAAGTAGAAATTCCTATAGGTAAATCACTTTTTTCAACATCAGCTATTGTGTTTATGCCAGTTTAGTACTGAGGAACAGAGATAACTAGCGAATGAGCCTGAGTACGCATTGTTTAAGGCAATGTTGAACAGCATTACAGAACATATACATAGTCGTAAGTCCAGTGTGAGTAACCATGTGTTGTGACATTCCAAGGAAATATAATCTGAACATTTCTAAACCAAGAACCCACCAAGGCGGCACGGGTTTCGGTTCCCGGCGGGGTCGGTCCCCGAATTTTCGCACGTGGGGATCGTGCCGGACGATGCCGCTGGTTGGCGGGTTTTCTCGGGGATCTCCCGTTTCCCCCGTCCATTCATTCCGGCGCTGTTCCATACTCACCTCACGTCATCCCTCACCAGTTCTAAGGACCTCGATGTTAAGCGCTGACCAAAATCTCTCGCTCACTTTAAACCAAGAAAAGGACTTTGCATATTGTATTTTCAAAAGAGTGAATTAATATTTCCGACACCACGAGCGCAAAGTAAATACTAAGATATATAATTCAAAGATGAAAGTTAAATGGCAGAATAGCACATATCCATCTTGGAATCTGCTTGGCCTTAGGAACAACTAGGATGACTTTTTCTATTAGGAATGGGTATGAGGTGAGATTAAATAAATTCGACTGCAAGAGAGCGAAGGGATATAGTATGCCAACAGTATTATAAAAAGTGTCATGCAGCACCCACTTGGGCGTTTCTCTTAGGAAAGATCGTTCACTTACAACAGTTGTATATCCTGATCGAGCAATTATGTCCATAATTGTACCAGCAATTCATACTAACTTCTTGACTCCATTTGACGCAGTTACTTCTGAGGAAACGGAGGGAATTCTCATACCGCACACTATACTGGATATGCCATGCCATCAAATTGTGACTCTGCGCATACATTTTCAGTGTTCTTTATCTCTAATGTTCTTCCCTCGCTCCCGAACGGATCGAAGCGTTTAGCAATACAACATTTACGAGAATTTCCTCGGTTTGTGTGTTTGTGTCTAGAAATAGCCAAGTAATTTATTGTTTCGTACTTGATCCAACTCGCCTTGAGGAGCGAGAATGAAAAGTAGGCGTGACCTTTAGACAAGTCGGCATCAACGAAGATCACCTGCGACCAGCTGGTCCACGCGGGATGTGAGCTGACATGTTGCAAGTGAGACATATATGTATCAACGTCACCGCTGTCAGATAGTATGATGAAGGCGGTGCTGTGTCTGGGAGAGCTGATCTCCCAGTGAACACCCTGGTTCATGACATACACCGGCACTGACAGTGAGTGCAGCGACCTGGACAACAGATCCTGAATGTCGCCTCTATCATCATCACAATACAGCAGGAGGTTTCTCACGGAGTCTCTCACTTGACGGTTGATTATGGCAGTTGCTTCCTTGACGAACTGCAGAGCATTGTGTAGGTCTATGTTATCTAGAGTTGTCTTCACTTGGTCCGATGTGCTCGTCATCAAAGTCAGAGCTGTGAGAAACAGAGCCCGCTTTCTGCATAGATCCTTCAACATAAAATAAAAATTATAATGAAAGACTAAGTAAACACATTATGTACACATTAAATATTGTGTATTCATAACTTTCCTTATAATCACTTTATTCAATGTTTAGGTAATTGTATATTAAAACATTGTTGAACGTTACACACACCTAAAATAAAAAAACATAAATATAAGCCAACAAACATTAGCGAATATGGCATACAGTATATTATTGGAATATGTTATTGGTCTTCCAGTACCATTATGTGTTTGTTAACCATCTATTCAGATCACATATTTTGTTGGTATTATAACTCGAAAACTTTAAAAAATGCTATGTATATTTTGTAAAGGACTAATTCATTATTCATGCCATTACAAATAGATTATTTCCTTACATCTGTATGCAATATTCCAGCAAAATCTTATTAGAGTTGTGCTTTATAAATATGTATAGGAATTGCACTGTTAATTTTATTTAGTTTCATTGTATCCGAGAAAACTTAAATTATTACTAATTTTACTTTTCACTCACTGTACATAGGATGATAAATGATTGTTATATGTTAGATGGTAAGCAATAGTAAATATGCATGCGTTAAAAAGTATAGTAAAATTTAACTAATAGCCTGTAACAATCCTTTATTTATTTTACTTTAATTTTTACATGAGTATTTAAGTTCGCCTGTAAACACACGTCATACTTTACTATTGGTGGTTCGGGATAATTGAGCATTTTTGAAACACTAGTTGCTTTTTATCCTTACAGAAAATTTACAGTTTCCCATCACTTTTTATTTTAAACAAAGTACCGTATGTAGGAATCTAAGATAGTAGATTTTACTGTTAAACTCAGTAGTTAATATCTAAAGTCACAATAAACAAAACTTTGTAACTATTTTTTACAATGTGTGAGTTGTAGTTTGTAAACGAGAGTGCGTGATACTAGTATAAGCGGTAAGGGCTGTACAAGCTACTAACCAGCGCGCGCTGCTGCAGTGTGACGAGAGTTAAATTGGTGACTGGTCTAGCGAGTGTTCGTATTGTTTTCTGACAGTGTTTTAATCAGACAGAAACGTCAGCTGTAAATGTGTTTCATTGTTACAGTCGAATGTAAGTAAACACATGTACACACAACTAGGGCTGTTATGTACTGTTTATTCACTTATCGATCGTAAATCGTGATACATACACTGCATGTTTGGTATAGTAATTATAGCTACAACACGTGCAACATGAATGATATCAATTGCATCTAAACTTCGCATAATGTCTACAAAATTGTTCGTGTCTGTATATCTTATGTGACGGTTTTGTTAAAAGTATTATGTAAATATCGTTAAGGTGGAATGAATGTATTTAAAAAAAAAACATTTTCGTGTTCCATAACACTGTCAGTTGCACAATACCGATGGTTTGATAACGAGGGCTTTGATAAGGTTAATAAACGTCTATTACTTAATTACATCGATCAGTATCACAGATATTATCGAGAATAGTTACTCATCAAATATCGAAAATGTCAATGTCGAGAATTATCAATATATCTAAATATGTAACTGCCCTACTGTCATTGATTTGATTTTACTTACTCTGCCCCTTATCAGTTAACGAGGAAATTATTCTCTGTGTGTTTCATCAGGTTGATACGTTTGTTGTTTCACATGTTATTGTTAATGTTCATGAATAGTCACGATATGTGTATCAATAATAGTGTCATTTATTTTATATTTCTTCCATAGCACATTGGAATGACATTGTAGTCTATGCCCGTATTTCTGCATTATGTATCGTGCTGGACGATGTCGCTGTTCAAAGAGATTTCTCGTGGTTCTTCGTACCTATCTCATTCACAATCATATGTTCCCACGACATTTACGTCCGTACGTGTGCCGGAAAGACACGAACACAGCAACCACAAATAATGTCTGGATCACTGCTGGAACACGAGTGTTCAGAAAAGTAGAGGAGGAGAGGTAACAGGGCGCAAACAATTGCGCAGAGCAGTAACTTTAAAACGCCCCACTAGACGGCAGGGGCAGTCAGAATAGCGTACCTCGTCGATGCCACGGGGCTTGCACGCGGACAGACGTACAATGAAAGGACGAAATCAGGTGATCATGTAGTGTACACGTGTCCTGACACAGCAGACGCCCGCAATGCAGCAAGGAACAGACAAAAGAAAAATACAAAAGTTTCAGCTAAGGAATGCAAAGCGTGGCAGAGTACATCCGGCTAAAAAGAACACGTTACTACAGTCCGACTTGGATCTACTCATAACTAACGTGTGGAGGAAAGATTGACTGTAATGAAAAGTGAAATGTACTGAAATATCCACAGCAAATAAAATTACTGAATAACACCAAATTACCGTTATTACAATGTAAACAAATATTATAAAAAATTAAGTAACTGAACCTAAATTTATGAAAATATAGACAAAACATTTTCATATTTATTTTTTGTAATACAGCACAACGTATGTCGTCCCAAGTGGGCTTACAAGGAAAAGCCACTTAGTCCAAAAATGCAGAAAGTTAGTTATTCATAGATAAGTTCAGAATTTAGTGTTCCATTTCCAGGGAATAGGCTCTAAGTCCTATCTCAACATACCTCCTCAATGGAACGCCATAAAATCACTAAGTCTGAAGTAGACATAAAATGACAGAGAAAAAGCACTAAGTTCACTTAGGTGGTTTTCAAAAGTGCTCGCTTTATCGGGAACTACCTATTATATGGCAGTATCAGCAGATACATGGAAACTGATAGAAACATAAAATAAAGTATGTTTCGTTATGGTGCGAATATAAGTTAAAACAGAAAATTGTATATTTGTGGCAGTTTATTTCTCTGATGAAGCTGAATAGTGGAAGGAACAGATTTACGCAGGTTTTTGGAAATTGTTTAAATAATGTTTTTTGTTATGCATGGCAAAATTGAAAATGTTAAAATGTCTATACTCGTGTTTTAAAATAGAAATATAATTTTTTCATATTATTTCGTATATTTTCATCACATAGAAATTATATATTCATAAAAAAACAATTTAGAAAAAATTTGATGACTTGAGCGAATTTATTATGTTAGAACCATGACAAAGTAAGTCCAGTAAATATTGTTGCAAAAATCCAACGAAATAGTCTGCATTCCACATATTATACAGTAAAGTGCGATGTTTGAACTATTCTAAGAATGGTTGCTAAGAATCAACAGAAACTGAATTAGCATAAACACAAACCCCAACTAGAAGTAAAATAAAAATTAAATTTGCGTAAATAATTTGGAAAAAAGGAATATTTGATTTAACAGTTCAATGTAAAACACTCCGGTAGAAAGCCATATCAGGAAACAATCAATGTCAGAATTTCACAAGAAAAATTTAGCTACTCAAACTAAGTATTTGCTGACAATTTGATAAGAAGAATGTCATACAATGGCATTGGTCTATTTCTTTGTTTGTAAAATCTTAAATGTGTGTCAAATGGGCCTTAATAGTCCAGTGTTTGCACATTAATATGCTTAGTTCCTGTGTTTTTTTAAATCTTTAAGTAATTTAATTCTGTCTCACTAAACTGGATACACTTCGAGCTCTTGGTAATTTCTGAGCTTTGATTGCTTTCGGTATAAACGTGCATATTAAAAAAAAAAACTATAGTCTTTAAATCTGTAAGGCACTGTGTCAGACGAAGATAGCATTCAACTGACCTGAACAAAGTTTGTATAGTAGCTGCATATAATTTATCCGTTAAGGCCGTTCTCTATTGTTTCTACTTTTTAGCGGTATTAATTTTTTACGTCTAAACGAGAGTAGATATCAGAATTGTGTTTGGCAGTTTTGTTTAAAATTGTCTTCTCCCTGTTGGCTGATTTTTTTCAAGGCAGTTTATACTATTGTTTAAGCCGGTTATGAATTTAACGAAGTTCTGGTAAGTTGACTTTTTGTCGAAACCACACGATTTCTTGTTTTGGAAAAAAAAATAGCTATCACAGCAAGAACCATTTGAAACAAAACTGCCAAACATATTTTTGACACCTGCTTTTGTTTAAGTTAAATAAAGTAATTAACGCAAAAAAACAGTAGAATCAAGAGAGTATGGCCGTAAGTTCAGAATTTTTAAAAGAAATTCATACGTTTTTTTAATGATGAAATGAGAGCAAGGGCGTATGTCCATAATTCAATATAATTTAATTGTTTAACTTCCATTGCAACAAACATTTAAAAAGCTCTTGGAATCCTACATTCTTTACTTTTTATGAAAGAATTAAACCACTCTCTAATAAAAATAATACTATATGTCAGGTGAACTTTAATTCATCCTAAACACTACGAAAAATAGGTTAATGTTACTAACTTGTCAGAAAATGCAGAACGCTGCCGGACCAAAATAATATCGTAGCATACGTCCGCTATGTTTCCAACACTTCAGAATAGTTTTGTGACAGTGTTTCTGTTACGTTTTGTCTAGACGTTTCTCTCACTTTTTTATCATCTAATAAGTACAGTTGCGATAAGGAATATTTTTCGCAGAGTTAACTTCGGTATGCTTAATTTGCTCTCGTCACTAACTTTGGTACCATGTGCTAGTACTACAGGTGAAATTATCTGTCTCATCAATGCCGTAATTATCTATGGTTTGTGCGGACTACCATATATTTTTTTAGGTCACCAATCACTGGTAGTTCTCTATTTATGTTATGCGTTCTATATGTAATATAGCTCTTATTATCCGTTGTTTCACGGCGTATCTACCACAGAACATACTGTTGCATGTTGGCCGGGCAGCAGGCACATTACATCATGCTGGGTGGTCAGCCCTGTGAGTCAACCAAAGATGTCATGGGTTTTCTCATCTATGTTGCAACTCCCGAGAGACGTCATTGTGATTCCCCGATGACGCCAGTGCGAATACGTGACTATAAACAGTCACGAGTGAGGTGGTGTCTATTTTTAGACCTCGGATCATCATATTGCATCACCGTTTGACGTCACTAAAGGGGCCGTATAAAAGCCTCGATACTGCGCAACATGAGTCAGTCTGGAAGAGAGTCGGGAAGAGTCTAGTATTGTGCGGTCTTGTGGAGTCGTAACGAGTCCATGAGTCTGGAGTTCGAAGTCTGAAGAGGGGCAGCGCCCTTAGGGGCGGCGTTGCCACTGGGGCGGCGATGGACGTCGTTAGAAGTGACGGGCCGAGAGGAGACACTGGCGGCGGCACAGATATGAGGTTCCAGCGCCTTGGGGGCGGAATCACGACGGCGCCGAGGCTGATGTAACATCGGCGGAGCTGACGAAGTGTAGCGACTCGAGGATGGCAACACGACGGCAGCGGTGGTCGGTGTCGAGGCTGAGTAACATCAGCGCCCTACAGAAGGGACACACAACACTCAGGTGTTGTGTCGGCGCGACTGAGCTGACGAAGTGTTGTGTCTCGAGGATGGCAACACGGCAGCGGTGGTTGGTGTCGAGGCTGTGTGACGCCAGCGGGCTGCAG